>CAUYPK010041716.1:0-60656 GCA_963574355.1 Loris lydekkerianus
TTCAAGTGTGTTGTGAGATTTAAAAAGTTGAAAAACATTGGTGTAGCCACTTTGGGAAATAGTCTGGCCATTTCTTAGATGATTAAACACAGACTGATCATATGACCTAGGTATATACCCAAGAGAAATCACAACTTATGCTCATATTTGTGGGCTTGAAACTTGTACCCAAACACTTACAGCAGTATTATTCAAAAGATCCAAAGGTGGAAGCCACCCAAATGTCCATCAGTAAACAAATGGATTTAAAAATTGTGACATGTTCCTAAGTCATGGGAAAAGCCCAAGTGCCCATTGATCCATGAGTGGATTAATAAATTGTGGTATATGTACACCATGGAATATTATGCAGCCTTAAAGAAAGATGGAGACTTTACCTCTTTCGTGTTTACATGGATGGAGCTGGAACATATTCTTCTTAGTAAAGTATCTCAAGAATGGAGGAAAAAGTATCCAATGTACTCAGCCCTACTATGAAACTAATTTATGGCTTTCACATGAAAGCTATAACCCAGTTATAACCCAAGAATATGGGGATGAGGGAGAGGGAGGGGAGGGGGAAGATGGGCAGAGGGAGGGTGATTGGTGGGATTACACCTGCAGTGCATCTTACAAGGGTACATGTGAAACTTAGTTAATGTAGAATATAAATGTCTTAACACAATAACTAAGAAAATGCCAGGAAGGCTATGTTAACCAGTGTGATGAAAATATGTCAAATGGTCTATAAAACCAGTGCATGGTGCCCCATGATTGCATTAATGTCCGCAGATTTAATAATAAAAATAAATAAATAAATAAATAAATAATAAACTTCAGAATTGTGAGAGGATAAGTTTCTCTCACAACTGAGAATAAATTGTTCAAAGCTATCCAGTTGGTGTTATACTCTGCCACCCCTAGGAAATGAATACAGAGCGCATCCTATGCTCATGTGTTTGGAATCTTTATTTCCACTTTGTTTATTTAGCTCACATGCCCCTTCTAGCAAGAGTGGCTCTTCTCAGGGGTTGTCTCCTTCAAGAAGGCTTCCACAAGGGCCCTGCGTCATGTCTTACCTTTGTGTCTTCAGTGCCTGGGACAGTGTCTGATACTGAGTAGGCACTCAGTAAATGATTGTTGAATGAATAGAGGTTTTTCTTTTTCTTTCTTCTCTTATGTTCTTATCTGGAACTTTCAGCTTTATAATAAAAACAGGATATTTATTTCGAACTTTGAGAGATGCTGAGTGTTTGTCAGAGGACAATCCATTCATTGGTTCTCCTTTGGAAACTCTTGAGTTCAGGGAGCACATCTAAGGTTTATATACAAAGTCCATAAACCTTTTGTAGTTTGATCCATGCTAGTTACATAGGATGGATTCTCCAGAAGCACATAGATGGAGTCTGGGGCTCAGGATATTTATTGGAGAACAATGCCAGTAAAAAGAAGGAATGAGAGTAGGATTGGACAGAAGAACTCAAATTGTGATGCAGACCTGACATAGCTTTGTCAGCCTACCTACTGGGGAGCTCTGAACAATGTCGCCCATCAGAGTGTCTCCTATCAGGCCAAAGTGATCAGGCCTTTGGACCCTACAGGCTGCCCTGGGAAGAGCAGCTCTCTGTAGCTGAGGCTGATCCTGCTGACAGCTGGAGGCCATCTATTGACTGTACTTCCTGCTTCTGGAAGCAAGCCCTTCTTTGAAGCAGAACCTGGGTGGCCCACCTCTATGTTTATCTGCCTCTCTGACTTCATGTCACACAACTTCTTTTCTTCCCACCATCACCTTCATAGCACCAGCCTCCTTCAGTTCACCCCATCTCAACCATAGTAAGATCTATAAGTAAGATCACTTGTAGATCTTTAGACGAGCCTTCCTGTTTTCCACCTCCCTGCTTTCACGTTCTTGTGGATGCACTCCTTTCTCAATGCCAGCAAACTCTGTCATATTCTCCAAACTTCTAGATCTTATCTTCTTAGGCAGCCTTGGATACCCTAATATTTGTTTCTTCTCTGTACTCATTAGTACCTTTCAATATCACCCCCATAACACTTAATTATATATCATCATGTTATCTTCTCCCTAGGCTATAAACTGCCCTGAAAAGGGACTTAGAATTCAAACTTTGGGTCCTGTGTCTATTCTGGTACTTGGTACACATAGGCAATTAATAGGTGCTGACAATGAACTGAATAAAATATGCAAAAGGAAACAAAAAGAGCTGTGCGATTTGACTTGACTGTAGTAGACTGCAAACTAAATGAAGTATTTACTACCCTCATTCATGTGGCTTTAAGCCAGCTAGAACCAGTGTCTTGTGAAAACCTACTTTAATAGATCAGTTTTTCACAGACCTGAGAACCCACATATGTGCACTATGAAAGCAAACAGGGAAGACATCCAACTTAGAAGGGCCCCCTGGCCCAAAGAATGCACATCAGAACTAAACCAGACTCTAACTTGCAGAGGGAAATGTGCCCTACTCTTTACTGGACTCAGTTTGGCCTTTAATCTTCTAGTCCAGAGGCTTAAAGGTAGCTGCACAACTCAGATCACAGTTTGTAGAGCCTCAGAGGGTCTGGAGGACATCTGTCTTTATTAGTCAGTATGAGTTTCTCTTTTATGTGCAACAGCCCTCATTTTTCTTTAGGGAACTGGATGTGCATCCAATGCTGGGGGGACTATTAGTCAAGGATTCTGCTCTCCCACAAATACACTGAATAGTTTGCAGAGGTCATGAGGCTCAAGCAGGCCAATCAAACCAGCAGGCATCAGTTCTGGGAAGGAGAAGCTCTTATTCTACTAGTTGTTAGGGTAACAGAGGTAAGATGGAGCTCTGGAGGTCATGCGGAGACCCAGGCAGGGAGCGCTGCCTGTAACGAAGCCAATGTAAATAACACGACAGGCAGTGGCTGGAAAAGGACAAGTCCTCAGTGACATCATCTGAGCCCCAGAATTTACAATGCCTTGCATTTAACATAATTGTCAAAGTTTTTGTCAATTTTTGACAAATTTTTTTGACAAAAAAATCCCTCTTTTTTTGCTTAAGCTAGTGTATCTCAATTTTTTCAGCTTTGTTGAGGTAATATTGACAAATAGAATTATATACAGTAGTACCTCCACAGTTGGCCATCTCTCTGCACTGACCACTTTCTTAAGTTGACCTGATTTTCATAGATAAGACATGCACCACATTACATGTCAGTACAGTGGGCCTGGTTCCTTATGTTGACCAGTTTGTTATAGTCCCTTGGGTGGTCAACTTACAGAGGTTCTACTGTATATTTAATGTGTACAACTTGATGTTTTGACATACATATACCTTACAAAATGACCGCCAGAACCATGCAGGTTAACATAGTTATTACTTCACATAGTTATAACTTTTGAGGGGTGGGGTGGAGAGAAGACCTACCCTCTTGGCAAATTGAGAAGATATAATACAGCATTGTTAACTGTAGTTACCATGCAGATCTCTGGAATTTACTCATCTAGCATATCTGAAAGTTTGCATCCTTTGACCCAAATCTTCCCATTTCTCCCATCCTCCAATCCATGGTAACCATCGTTCTACTCTGTGCTTCTATGAATTAGACTGTTTTAGATTCCATATATAAGGGAGATCATGCAGAAGTTGTCTTTCTGGGTCTGGCTGACTTCACTTAGCCTTCCCTCCAGTCCCTCCATGCTATCACACAGAGAGTAGGAAAGTTATTAGGAAACAGTTCTTGGTCAACTACATCTTTGACTAAGCTGTGTATTTCAGACCAAAAAAAAAAAAAAAAAAAAAAAGTAAAACAACTATTTTAAGTTGTTTAAAAAGTGAATTTTGTCCCTGAGCTTTTCTCTAACCTCAAGCAAAGCATAGTTTAGCTAGAGAGACAGGCCCAGCGTATTTAAAAACAGGAAATAACGAAGATTTAATTTTTATTAGTCAGGGCAAAAATTCCAACCTCTGATGATCTAGGTTCACCCTTTGGTAGGAATGGCAGCAGACCCATGATGTTCATATTTCTACCTACATGGTTAGCAGGCAGCTTCATCTGGGTTATTGAAAGTTAATTCACTCACTCTGGTAATTAGATTTTTCTAGGCTGGGGCTTAGTGAAAATTAATAAAATGGTGAATTGGGGATCCTTGCCTGGCCATATCAACAATAGCAAAGTTCACTGGGGATAGATTGCTCAGATCTTCTTCAGAGTTTTTGGGATTAAACTGAATCATTCATTGGTCACATTGTTTAAGAAACAACGAACAAAAACTTGAGAGGTGTTGAAGATGGTCTAGTTTTTTGAGGGCTGTGCAATACAGTTAGGAAACTCTTGGTTCCCTAACCAACTCTTGGTTCATAGATACCTTTTACAGCTACTGCTTATTAGACTTTTATGTCAGATGGTATACTAAGCAATTTATGTGAATTATTTCACTTGATTCTCACAACACTTTGAGGTACATAATTCATCCTCTTTTTGCAGATATGCACACTATAGTTCAGAAGGACGATTTTACTCACCCAAAGTTATAGAGATAATAAGGTAGAAGGCAGAATTTGAAATCGGTTCTAGAGCATGAGTCCTAATGCTACCTCTACTACCTTCCCAGCAAGAGAAGGGAGACAGGTACAGCAGGGACTGGTGAGGACATGTGCAGTGAGAGAACCCTGATTCTGACAGACCAGCTCAGAATTTGCTCCCATTGTCCTGAAACAAAGTAAAGAAGGCCTAAACGAGTAAGATGGTAGGAGGAGAGGGGAGGAATGTGACAATGGGTGATTCTGTAAAGGAATACTGTATGATTTAGAAAAAAAAAAAAAAAAAAAAAAAAAAAAAAAACAATGAAAGAAAGATGAGTCAAAACAAAACAGAGTCCATTTTAAACACAAGTGTAAAATATCAATGTTCAAAATAGTAGCTGTCAAGAGATTATTCACGTAGTATGTTCCAGGAATGCATTTAGTTTTAGTGGCAGAAAGCTGTGTCAAAGAGAGAACTACTCACATACACATTTATTGGAAGCTCATTGGTCTATTTAATGTATTTTTTAAATTTTAAAAGACTATTCACCACAATTATGACTGGGCTTGTATACAAAGAAGAAAAATCAATGTTCCATTTTACAAATAGATGCCTGTCTCTGCTTTCACATTTTCCTTCCTGTTAGGCAAATGGCAAATCAACATAATTGTGCAGAGTGGAGCTGTTCAGTGGGCTTGAAGAAAGTTCATAAGATGCCATCCAGTTTTTAAATACCAAGTTTCTCATGCTAGCTTTTCTTCAGTTTCATTTTTACAATGACTCTCACTGGGTTTATTATTTTTAAAGGCTTGTGTTGAAGTAGATGAAGAGGAAGTATAGCAGATGGGTTCCCCAAGCCTGCAGGGAACAGGGAAGATTCTAACACAAAATGCCTACTCAATACCAGGGAAGAAATGGTCGGGGCTTGGATGACACAGTAAACCAGCCGTTGGTGACTATAAAGCCTTACCACAAAGCCTTTATTTGTTGCAACATTCAGAGACCAGGCCAACCCAATTGACCATTCTCAGCATTCACATGTGCTTACCTTAAGACATAGTCAGCATTTAGTACATAAAGAAGCATGTCAGGTTCTCCATTTCTCCTCTCCTTTCATTATTTACTCTTCTCATTAATTCTGTACTGGGGAAGAAGCTCACTGGAGGTTGTGGAAACACTCTTGCCCTGGAAATCGAAAGACTGAGATAGAGTCCTGGCTGTGTAGACTTGGGCAAGTCATTTCCTTGTACTAGGATTCAAGTTCCTCATCTGAAAAGTGAGAGGATGGAACAATATGATTTCTGATGATTTCTTGGCGCTCACACAATCTGATTCTACTCATATGGAACACTGCTGAGCACATAAAATAAAGGAAAATGGATTTGTTAGGGAAATTATGTAGTTACTCAAGAAGTGATGTGAGATGGTTTTGGATAATATGTGGACAAACATTTTACATTTTGAGACATTCATGTCTTTTAATGTGTTTTAGAAACTACACAACTAGCACCAATAAAACCAGAGTGATTACATTGTCTTGTTGCTTGCAAGGAAGGTAAATAAAGGCAAAAGGAATTGATTTAAAAGTGTTGTGTACTGATGAATTTGTGCCTTTGTCCTTGGCTTCTGGGAGGTAATATCTCAATCTTTGAAATTGCTATGTGATAGAAATATCTTTGTTTATCACAGAGGTCTCTTCCCAAGTTTATGCCAATATGTAACTCATGGTGGACCCTAGATCATTTCAGGATGAATAATGGTTATGTGGGAAAGACCAGCCATGAAATTCAAGGCTGGGACTTTGAGCCAGGTGTTATCAACTGACCTCTGGGGAGGCTGAGGCCTTGAGTGCAATCACATGGCCAATGATTCAATTAATCATATCTATGTAACTAAAGTAATGAAGCCACCGGTAGCTTACACCCATAATCCTAGCATTTTGGGAGTCTGAGGTGGGTGGATTGGTTGAGCTCACAAGTTCGAGACCTGCCTGAGCAAAAGCAAAACTCTGTCTTTACTAAAAATAGAAAAACTGAGGCAAGAGGATCTCTTGAGCCCAAGATTTGGAGGTTGCTGTAAGCTGCGACACTACGGTACTCTATCGAGCGGGATAGCTTGAGACTCTGTCTCAAAAAATAAATGATTAAATAAAAAGTAATGAAGCCGCAATAAAAATTCTGGATACTGAGCTTGTTTGAGCTTCCTGATGCACATTAATGTGCTGGAAGGGTGAGGCATCCTGAGGACATGGAAATTTTGTGTTTGGGGTCCTCGTAGACCTTACCATAAGTGTCTCTGCATTTGGGTGGTCCTGATGTATATCTTTTGTAAAACTATAATGATAAATATAGCACTTTTCTGAGTTCTGTGATTCATTGTAACAAATTATCAAAACTAAGGAGTTAGCAGGAACCCCTGAATCTGTACTATTTGTCTCAGTTCAGGTGAACTGAGAGCCCTGGAGCTTGTAGCTGGGATCTGAAGTGAGGGAAGTCTGATGAGGAGCATATGCCCTGGACCCTTGGACTTTGACTTAACTGTAGACAGTGATTGTCTGAATCGTATTGCACAAGGGCAATATTAAGTGAATAGTAGTATTAATTACTTAATAACAAAATGGTATACAGGTATATGGCCAGAATTCTGCACATAGTTTAAACATGACCAAAGTTTAGGAAACTTCAGCATAATATTCTCTGTAATGAAATTGATTATTCCAAGCTTATTACACACATATTTTGTGATTTACTCCTAACAAGCACCTTGCAAAGGAGATAACTACTAATATTCCCATTTTATAGGTCAAGAAACTGGGGGAGTTGAGAAGTTAAATAACTTGTTCAAGGTCATGTCACAAGTGGCAGGGCAGGGCTGGAATTCAAGTGCTGGCAAGTGCCTGGCTAGAGAATGCTTTGCTCTTAGATATGTTCTTCATAATTCTATTAAAGGACCTACTTTGTAAGATCACTGTGAAGATTAAATGAAAGCTTCCAGCACATAGTAAGCACTCAGTAAATGTTACTTTTTGTTATTCTTATTGCAATTAGAAATACATTTTTGTATGAAGTTCTTAAAATAAATTAGGGAGCATTTAATTTGGTTATCCCCTCTGATATTGTCTAGTATCAAATGCTAGTCAAAAGTATTCTTAGTTATATATGAAAAAGGAGGATTTTTAAAGTTTGTCGAGAAACATAAGTTTTATGTTTATGTTAGAAAAGGTACATGACTTGAATCACAGACCTTTCTAGTGTGAAACAATTCCTTTCCCAGCCCAGGAATATCATTAAGTCCAAAGGTAATGTCAGTGTGATGAAGAACCTGGCTTTTGCAATCTTTCCTTAGTATTATATAATTCTAGTTTACCTAGTCGAAGACAATGAGAGGATAAATTTTAGCTAACGAAGCAAAATTTGGGTTTTGAGATTTATTTAGGTGACTACAATAGCTTAGTTAGTTAGAATGCTCTGGAATGGCAATTTATCTTTATTTGTCAGCTCCCAAGGGTCAAGTTCTATGAAGGGCAGAAAGTAAGAAGCAAAAACTGCCTGATTTTGACTAGTGATTCTCCCCAGATTTCTAAAAACTCTTGTCGGAAGAAAACCTAAAATGTTAAATGTGTAAGTTGGTAGGAATCTGGAAACTTATTAACAGTTCACACATTTTCTTTCACAAAAATAAATAATGATATTAGCATATTAGCTGTGGGTATAATATCTAGATATAAATGAAGAAAAAACACAATTTATTAGAATGGAGGATCTTTTGATATTGTATAGGAATTTTTTTTTTTTTCTATTTGTGATATTCAGTGATACAGTTCAGTCATAAGTCCTAGGAGAGAAGTAATTTTGTGAATTTCTATCGAGGGAAAAAGCTTCTTTTATTATTATTATTATTATTATTATTATTATTGTTACATTGCAGTAACAGCAGAGGGAAGATGATCCTGTCTCCTTTGCAAACTCATTAACTCTTCAGATGAAGGGAATGGTCATGGAACCTGTTTTAGCACAGTAGAGGAAAAATAAGCAGATTCATCTTCAGAACACAAAGGAAAGGATAAATGGATTTTTATTAGTCATCTCTTTCCCAGATTTTCAGTTTCCAGTGGGCACAACTTACATGTGCTCCTCTGGTTTTCCACATAGGACTGATCCGTTGGGCTCTTAAATGGTTTCACTGGGGGCAGCTGTAACAGTGAACAGTGTATCAGACATCCTGCTTCCTGACATGTTCAGAAATAGACTATTCTTTTCATTTTAGTGAAATATTCTGATTTATAGGAGGTGATCACATATATTGTAGCAGATGGAAGTTGTACTCATTCATTTATTCATCTACCCTTCAAAATGTTCATTAAGGGCTTTCCATGTCCTAGGTACCATTTTAGATACTGCCGATATAAGATCTTGTTTATATGTAAGAAACAAGACCATGCTTTCTTGGAATTTACATTCTAGTGGAAAAAACAACACATACATTCATAAATGAAATGAATAGGATGATTTCAAACAGGGAAAAGCATCTGAAGAATGGAAGCAGTGTGTAAAGTTCTCAGAGAAGATGTCTTCAGCATAGAGGGAACATCAAGTGCAGAGGCCCTGAGGTGGAAGCAAGGTCAATGGGCTCACAGAACAGAAGTCTTAGGTGATGTGGAATGTTGTGAGCAAAGAAAGTAAGGTTGGGAGGTTGGAGTGGTTGGCAGGAGCCAAACAATTCAGAGCCTTGGAACCTTGAGATCAAAAAGTCTGGGATGCATTTTATGCATAATGGGAAACCATCAGAGGGCTGAAACAGAGGGCTTACATGATATGATTCATATTTTTAAAGCATTATTATGGCAGCTGTATGTTCAGTGGTTTGACTGTATGGAAGGAGATGGAGATGGAAGAGGGGGCCCATTGCAGCTTCTAAAAATCAGAGGAAATTAGGGGAAAATGCCATTACCTGTTAAATGGAGCAAACAGAACCTGGAGTCACACCTGGTTCTGTCACTTGCTTGCTGTGTTATCTTAGGCAAATCTCTTCCCTCTTTAGGACTCACATTATCTGGGGGAGATAAAAGGTCTTTAATACTAGATTCCCATCTAAATGCTCCTGTACACTAACGTATGGTTCAGTGGTCTAGGCATCTCCAATGGTAGAGAAATTTCTAAGAAATTATAACCAACACCAAACCTGAATGGTGGAAAGCAATGGGGTGAAAGTGAATCTCTGAGGGCAATCAATTGTCAAAACCTGGTATGTCACACCTGTGTTGAAGGAGTTCAGCACATAGGACTAGGCCTTTGTTTGGTGGCTCTTTGTCAGTCCTCATTTGCATGGTGGTCTTTTGTCTTTTCTGCCTCTTAATACTCCTTGGTCTTCTTCATGTGAACATCACAGCCTTAAGAAACATTATGTCATTGGATGTATTTAGGCAAGGTGGTGCCTTAAGAAACATTATGTCATTGGATATATTCTGCCCATCCCTTCCCCTATAGAAAGGAGTTTCTCTTCATTCAGGTTGACATTTTCGTGGTCGGATTTATTTAAATGCATCATCAAGATGTCTTATTTAGGTGATCAATTTTAAAATGTCTGTACTGTCATATTACAGGCAGTAATATGAGATATTACTGAGATACAAAAATATGACTTACATACAACTTGCACTTATGAATGGAAGCTATTTATTAGGTAAATGCACCTGTTCCGATTTATGTACAAATTCAACTTCAGAACAAACCTACAGAACCTATCTTGTTTGTAAACTGGAGACTGCCTGTACTTTTCCTAGCATAGGGTAAATTGAGATAAAGTTTGATTTGAAAACTAAAGAAATATTAAAGTGTTTTATAAATGAGTGTGGGAATATTTGCAAACCATTTATCTGATAAAGAGTCAATATCCAAAATATTTAAAGAACTCACGCAACTCAATAGCAGAAAAACAAATACAATTAAAAATGGGCAAACACTTTGAATAGACATTTCTCCAAAGAAGACATAAAAATGATCAACAGGTATATGAAAAGGTGCTTGACATCACTAATCACCAGGTGAATACAAATCAAAACCAGGAGATATGACTTCACACCTGTTAGGAGCGCTATTACCAAAAAGACCGGTGATAACACATGTTGGTGAAGATGTGGAGAAAAGAGAACCCTTGTGCACTGTTGGTGGGAATGTAGATTTGATACAGCCACTGTGGAATACAGAAGGTTCCTAAAGAAATTAAAAACAGAACTACTGTAGGACCCAGCAATTCTTTTTCTAAGTATATACCCAAACAAAATGAAATTACTGCATTGTAAAGATTCTACATGAACATTCCCATGTTCAATGCAGCATTATTCACAATAGCCAAGAAATGGAAACAACCGAAGTTTTTGTGGACAGATGAATGGATAAAGAAACTGTGTGTGTGTGTACACATTATATATGTATATATATGTGGTATAGAATGTGTATATATATATATATATATAATGTGTGTACACATTATATATATGTGTGTGTGTATACACATTATATATATATATACACACATTCTATACCACATATATACATATATAATGTGTACACACACACATACACACACACATATATATATATATAATATGTACATTCATACTTCCTTCTTTTTGTTAAATTTTATTGTATACATTTAAGGTGTAACACTTGATGTTTTGATATATATAGATAGTGAATATTATTTTCATTTATATATGCATGTACATAAATGATAATGGAATTTATTTTTTTGGTAATGGAATATTATTCAGTCTTAAAAAAGGAGATATTGGCTCAGTGCCTGTGGCTCAAGAGGCTAAGGTGCCAGCCACATACACCTGAGCTGGCAGGTTTGAATCCAGCCCAGGTCCGCCAAATAACAATGATGGCTGCAACCAAAAAAACTAGCCAGGAGTTGTGGAGGGCACCTGTAGTCCCAGCTACTTGGGAGGCAGAGGCAGGAGAATCGCTTGAGCCCAGGAGTTGGAGGTTGCTGTGACCTGTGATGCCACAGCACTCAATGGGGCATACAGCTTGAGGCTCTGTCTCAAAAAAAAAAAAAAAAAAAAAAGGAAGCTGGAAGACAAATATCCTAAGTCAAACAAGCTAGAACAGAAAGAACAATGCTGCATACTCTTAGTTATACATGGAATTGTTAATAAAAGTCAAGTGCACAGAGAGAACAAAACAGAAATGGGGAGATATGTAGGTCAAAGTACACAAAGTAGCAGATATTTAAGATTAATAAGTCTAGAGATCTAATGCACATGAGAAATATGCTGTAGTTAATAGTATTGTATTGTGTTTTAGATTTTTCTAAAAGGTAGATTTTAGATGGTCTCACCACCCCCTCCCCAAAAATGGGATTACAAATACATACATTTAACTATAATAATCATATCACTATCTATCTATCTATCTATCTATAAACACCAAGTGTTACACCTTAAATGTATACAATAAAGCTTAAAAAAAGAAGGAAATATGAATAAACACACCATACTATTTCCCAAACATTGTTTAAATGTATATTGTATGATAGTACTAGATTTTTCCACTAGACCAGTCGTTTAGGTACTTATCTCTTCACTTGGTGTATGAGTCTGTATTGCTGTGTAACAAATTACCACAAATTTAGCAGTTTAAAACAATGCCTATTTATTCACTCATGATGCTGTAGATGAAAAGTTTCTGGTGGGCTGGCCTGGGTCTTTTGTGCGGGGTGTCAGAAAGCTCAGATCAAGGCATTGGTTGGGCTAAGTTCTCTTCCAGAGGTTCTAGGAAAAACATTTATTACAAGTTCATTCTTGTTGAAAGAATTTAGTTCCTGTTGTTGGATTAAGGTCCCTGTTTCTTTGCCTCTGTCAGCTCTCAGTTGTTAGAGGCAGCTGCATTCTTTACATTGTGAGACTGTGTCCACCCTTAAGACAACAAGGGTACACGTGCTGAATCCTTTTCTTTTATTTATTTATTTATTTATTTATTTATTTATTATTAAATCATAGCTGTGTACATTAATGCAATCATGGGGCACCATACACTGGTTTTATATACATTTGACATATTTTCATCACACTGGTTAACATAGCCTTCCTGGCATTTTCTTAGTTATTGTGTTAAGACATTTATATTCTACATTTAGTAAGTTTCACATGTACCCTTGTAAGATGCACCGTAGGTGTGGTCCCACCAATCACTCTTCCTCCACCCATCCTTCCCCCGCCCCTCTCTCTTCCCCTTCCCCATATTCTTAGGTTATAACTGGGTTATAGCTTTCATATGAAAGCCATAAATTAGTTTCATCAGATATCTCTAATTTATGTACATTTTTATTTAAACTACAAAATAGGCTGGGAGTGGTGGCTCACACTTACAATCCTAGCACTCTGGGAGGCTGAGGCAGGTGGATTGCCTAAGCACATGAGTTTGAGACCAGCCCGAGCCAGAGTGAGACCTGGTCTTTACAGAAAAAAAAAAAAGAAAAAAGCTGGGCACTGTGTTGGGCACTGGTAGTCCCAGCTACGGGGGAGGTTGAGGCAAGAAAATCACTTAAGCCCAAGAGTTGGAACCTATAATGTCACCGCACTCTACCGAGGACCACAAAATGAGACTCTGTCTCAATTAAAAAGAAAAAAAACAACTACAAAATAATCCAGCAAGGCAGATAGTAGTACCCTACTTTTTAGTAGAGAAAACTGAAGCTCAGAGAAATTAAGTAAGCTTGCTCAAGACAACAAACCAGTGTCAGCCCAGAATTCAAACTCAGATCTGACATGATAGTCTATAACCCCTCAGTTTTCTCCTCTTCCACCAATCCCCCACACCTTCCCCCCCTGCCAAAACCCAATAAAGACAACTAGGTAAGATTATCTTCCTATTTTGGAGATTAGAAAACACAATTTAAAGAGCAGACCAAAGCAGAGTTGAAGTTTTCTACCACCTCAGGTCAAACTGCTACGCCACTATTATGGGCCAGCAGCTGAAGAAAATCTAAAGGGGCCCTCCTAGGTCCAGCCGACAGGGAGCTTTGTTTCCTAAATCAGTATTTCTCAAAGAAAAGCATGAAGTATCTGCCTTGTGTTTGGAAACATACAGAAGTGCCTTATGTTTCCCTTCCCCAAGGCAACTATATTAAAAGCATATAAAAGACAGCTAACAGGGATAATGCACCATCTCAAGTAAATTTGAGATTGCTGCAAAAAGCAAGCTTCATCTGAATAAAATCGCCCATCTAAAACAGCAGGTGAGACTACTGAGGAAATACTATCACACACTGACTGCTCTGATGTGGTGAAGCCCTGAGGGATAGAGAGGGCTGTTCACTACCAGGCCTTTCAGATCACTACTTGTCCCAGCTTCACAGG
Organism: Loris lydekkerianus; assembly: GCA_963574355.1. Classification (NCBI taxonomy): domain Eukaryota; kingdom Metazoa; phylum Chordata; class Mammalia; order Primates; family Lorisidae; genus Loris; species Loris lydekkerianus. The sequence continues at coordinate 13,862 of CAUYPK010041716.1, forward strand.
GAGGGAGACACAAGGCAAGTGCCCTGCTTGGTGCTGTAACATCACTTCCTATTTCAGAATGCTCCATGGGCCAAGAATCATCAAGCAGAGAGAGAAGCTAATAGCTGAGAGAGACTGGACTGAGGTTTTAAAGCGTAAGGCAGAAACGCACAAACACTAGGAAATGAGAGGGGAGACGCAAGCAACAGCTGTTAACAGAACAAAATGGAGTCACCCATTTCCTTTTCCCCGTATCTCCACCCCCTATAGAAACCTAAATGAAAATCAGATTCCATGTCAAATGATACATGGAAAGTAAACTAAAAAAATTTTTAATTCTAAGAAATACAATTTAATCATTGTTTCAGTGCTTATTAAAAAATAAGCTAATGTGTTTGATATCTTTCAACTGTCTTTAAAAATTTAAATGAGTAAAAAACTGTAAATAGTAAAACAAGCCTATAATATGGTCCCTTCCAGTTCCCCATTCCTACCACTTCAGAGTTCTAGAAAAAGCATTCCACCTTTCCCAAATTAGCATGGATTTTAAAAATAAAATCAAAATCCACTGCAGCTGCATTTTTCATTTCCAGACAAGCCAAAAGCAGATGGGCTGATGCAGGGAATAGTTAGGGTGATGAGGAGAGCCTGAGTGGACAAGAGTGGAAGCCAGAGAGGGCCAAAGAAGAGGTACAGCTCAGAGAAATGATGAAGAGATATCCTGGCAGCAAAGTACACACCTTGGCATTGATATAAGGGTCAAAGGGGCCGTACTTTTTGAGTTCTTTGATCTCAAGAGCATTCTACAAAAAGGAGAGGAAAAGAAAATATAATGATAAAATGGATGAAATATATCAAAGCAATACACAGCCCCAAGGGGGCCCAACACTAGAACAACTTGGATGCCTCTGGATGCCTTCAAAGGGAAGTTCATGGGGACAACAACCTCTAGGGCACCTCATTCATTACTCCTCTTTGATTTAAGCATCCAAGTGGAACCACATTAATTATTTTTAAATAAATCAATGAATAATCACTACTTAGATCTATTAAGTTCTTCCAGCTACTGGAGACATCGTGCCCTATCTCCCCCCTCCCCCCCCCAGATACTCCAAGCACCAGGCTGCTGTCCCACCAATCAATGGATACTCCAGGCAGATGGCAGCTGTGAGCAGGTTAAGCTAGCACACTCAAGTGGCTCAACACTCCAAGCAGCTGGGTTCCAAGGCAAATGTGAGCAAAGACAGGATTAGAAATGGTTGCTGAAAATTTCTTAAATGAGAAGGACTTTAATGGGTGACCAGTTTTTCAACATTGAAGAATATTAGTTTCAAGCAAATTTTATTATACATTCCTCCAGAAAAGAGAAATGATCATTTTAGCCAGGGGGAGTAAAACTGCATTTAGAGGCTCAGCACCAGTAGTTCAGTGGTTAGGGCACCAGTCACATACACTGGGGCTGGAGGGTTCCAACCCGGCCCAGACCTACCAAACAACAATGAAAACCACAACCACAACAACGAAAAAATAGCTGGGTGTTGTGGTGGGCGCCTGTAGTCCCAGCTACTTCTGAGGCTGAGGCAAGAGAATTGCTTAAGCCCAAGAGTTGGTTGGAGGTTGCTGTGAGCTGTAACGCTATGGCACTCTACCGAGGGCAACAAAGCAAGACTGCATCTCAAAAAAAAAAAAAAAAAAAAATTACATTTAGATTCTGAAGAGAATTTTCATTCTCAAATATTATAAACAAACATTTCATTGATGATCTTAAATGTGTATTGTTCACCTACCCAGAAAATACAACCCAAAAGGAAAGGGAAGCTGATTAACAGCTATATCCACACAATATCCCAATGGAGAGATGTGGGAGCACTAATTTTCTCATACCTCAGAATGAAGTTTCCCTTCTCAGAACCAAAGTCATGCTCTTAACAACTCATTAAGAACTGCATGGGTCATTGAAAACTGATATGGACTTGCCAGGATGATTTCCTATTTTTTGAGGAAAAATCTTGATCTAATCCTATGGGCAATTTAACAATCTCCTCTTGGCAAAGTCATTAGGCAAACAATCCTAACCTTATTGTGAAAATTCAGCATCTCCCTCATCTAAGAAACTGAGAACAGTATCTGTTTCAATTCAGAAGAGAGAGGAAAAGGAGAATGGCTTGTCACATAAGGAAGCCTATCTCCTCTCAAACTGGCATACAAACTTTAACCCAAATGACAGAGAGCTGTAAGAGGAAGAGGCCTGTCCAAAACTTGCATAATTCAAGTATAATTTTCCAAAAGGAATAAATATGAAGAAAAGGAGGATTATTCTCAGAATACCTAAATTCATAGCCCAAAGGTTATTTTTGCCTAAATGCTGCCTTTTTTTATTTTCTGAGAAATATCTCTGTTTTTTCAAAGCATGTTCACTCTTAAATTAACATCAGAGGATATCATAGAAATGATCTTCAGTCCACTGAATCACCTCTGACCTCTACTCAGATGTTTCTGATCTACGAGTTCATTTCTCAGCACTAGCATGAGCACTTCCGCTTCTTCAAGTTCTGATGGACCTAAAGTAACAACATGGTTCTCACAGTACTAACAAACACTGGGAAAGCTCTGTGGCCACATTGATGGCACAAGCACAATTTATAATTATTTAAGCCCACTAGTGTAAAATTGACTATGCAATTTTACAGGATTTGCATTATTTCAAATTTTGCACATAAAATGAGTACAGTTAGCCCTTTATATCCTTGTATTTGATATGATTTGTAAGTGGATACAAAGGACCTGCTGTATATATTTTTATTATAATACTACTTGTAATCTGCATGAGTGAAATGCACATAAAATACATCCTCATGGTGTAAGATTTCCCAATACACTATGGAGAATAAAACTGGCAAAAGGAGAGTCACATTTAGGGTATGGGTTTCCTGAGATTTTAGCTTTAGGACTGTGATAGTAATAGGGCTGCCAGGTCTGGCCACAGCTGAATGGAGGGAGTAAAACCTCCCTTCCTTCCAACCTGTTCATTCACTCTGGTGTGTGAAGGCCCTTGATGGATGAGCAACCTCACTATCTGGGCATCTCCCTTCCAGGCTGCCAAATGCAGAGGGTAACAGCCTTTAGAGTCAGCCACGTTGGTCAGCGCATCGTTCCTCAGAAGAACCTCAACCACGTCCCTAGAAGGGAAAAATCAATCATGAGTTTGCAGAACTCCTAAGTTTTTCTTGCTAACAGCTCTTTGTACAACAGCACCTGTATAGCACAAAGTCCTTTTACAGATATTATCTCCTTTGGCTCCCCTGACTCTACCTGAGCTCATAGCCCAAGCTTTTCTTTCTATTCCACAAGCTACTTTGTATAGCTGCAGATAGGCAGCTGAATCATCTATTTTTTTTTTTATCCTCAGGAAAGAAACATCTTGAGCTGTGCTACATCAACTCATCACTTCCTTGTTTAAACTTTCTTGATAATCCATTTTCCCTAACTTTGAAAATAGCTGGACTCCTTGTTGAAACCTTGCAATGTCCTTTTTTTGTGTTGTTTAAGCAGTATTCAGAATTTACATAGAAGTAGACATATAAGAAAATACCATTATTCACATTATTCAGAGTATTTATGTGGGAACAGAAAGCAGAGAGGCAAAGCAGAATAAAAGTTATGTGCAAACATAAGCCAGACACATATAGTAACATACCTCCAGAAAGAGGAATTTGGATTTCTTCCTAATGATACCACTAATTTTACAGATATAACTGTATAATTATCCCCATGCACATGGGGTCAAAGAAAATCTCCACTGTGAATAAAAATAGAATCTAGAGATGAACTTGGCTAATAAGCTATAGTCATTAAAGTTCAAGATTCACCTTAATTTAGGTTATTCCACTATTTAAGGCTGGGGCGGGGGTGGGGAGAGAGGTGACTATACGTTTCTTTTTGCTTTAAGATGGCTATGGAAACTTAATGATACATTCGATATATTTTACAAAAGTTTAATGTTGATTGCCTCTTTTCAGCATGTGGGAGTAATCCAGCTGGACTAAATAATGGACAACTGATATAGAATATAGTAAGAGTCCTATTTCTTGCTCAGAAAAATCTAATTAAGATTCCAATATTTCCTCCTCATAAAACCAAAATCTCTACTGCTTATCTCCTTTAGTACTTTGTTTCCTTTAACATCTTCTATTTAGTTACACTCTGGTTTCTATTCTTCAACATCTTGGCAAAGCTACTCATTATGCTCCACAACCTTACCTGCCCCTTTGCTGAGCCACAAGAAAGGCAGTACCCAGTGATTTAGACACATGCTTTTTCTCTCTCTCAAAGCACACCTTCTTCAGAAAACTTTCCACACAAATCCCACCCAATTCCAAATAACCTCTCTATTAATCACACAGGGGTGGACATGGTGGCTCACACCTGCAATCCTAACACTCTGGAAGGCTGAGGCAGGTGGATTGCATGAGCTCAGAAGTTCAAGACCAGCCTGATCAGGAGTGAGACCCTGTCTCTAATAAAAATAGAAGAACTAGCTGTACATTGTTGGCCAGGAGTTTGAGGTTGCTATGACCTATGATGCCAGGGCACTCTACCAAGGGTGAGGAATGCAAAAAAAGAACGAGAAGTATGTAGGGTATGTTTTTCCCTTTAAAAATGGATCTTGGGCTGGGCAGTGGCTCACATCTGTAATCCTAACATTTTGGTAGGCTGAGGCAGGTAGATTGTTTGAGCACAGGAGTGGAGACCAGCCGGAGCAAAAGCAAGACCCTGTCTCTAAAATAGCCAGGTGTTGTGGTGGGAGCCTATAGTCCAAGCTGCTTGAGAGGCTGAGGCAAGAGAATCACTTAAGCCCAAGAGTTTGAGGTTGCTGTGAGCTATGACATCACGGCACTCTACTAAGGGTGACAAAATAAGACTAAATAAATAAAAAAATAAAAATAAAAATGGTTCTTGTCTACAGGACTAATTTTATGAGGAAAGAATGGTAGGCAATAAGACAGAGTAAATAAATAACTACTTTAAAAGAAGACAGGTTTCTTAAGACCACTAGGTCTATTTTCAGTTTATCAAGGGATTAGTTACAAAGGCCAAATAGATTCCAGCCCATGCATGATCTGCTACCCCAAATTTGATCTTTATACTTAGATCATTGTGTGGCACTGGAGTATTCTAGAGTGAAAAAGAACAAGCAGAAGAAAGGCTAAAATTTAACCTTTAGCTAAAGGTGGGACAGAGAATGATGTTTAAATTACATACTAATGAGAGACACAGGAATTCTGGATAGACTGAATTTAGATTTGTTTGTCCCTGTTCTCAGTGTCACTGCTTAGCAAACCTTATACAAGTGGAAAACAACCTGAAGGCTTGGGTTCTGCAGGGTGGGGCAGGAATGCAACACATTAATACTTACTTATGGCCATTCAAAGCAGCATGGTGCAGGGGTGTGTAGCCAGTGCTGTCAACACAGTTCACATTTGGACCTCTCCACATGCTATCGGGGGAAAAAGAGAGATTTTATAGGCTGAAGTCACAAAATAAAGCTAGAGACAGCCAGCTACTTTGAAAAGATTTCTCTGTGGTGTTTAACCAAACTGGTTATTTCCAAGTAACTCCTGATAAAAGACAGCAGCTATGAGTACAGAAATGCACAGCACTGAGAGTACACAAGTGTCAAAACAACCGTGTCATCATTTAAGAGCCTGCTTTTCTGTATCCTTCTCATCTGTAACTTCTTTATTCATTCAGTCTGGGACTCATACCTCTGAGTACTTCAAGGATGAAGAAATAACTCATTAAAAGGTCATTGAAAATATCATAGAACCAATCACTCAACCAGTCATAAATATTGAGCACCCACCTCTATGCTGGTGACCGAAGGCTTGAAGAAAGACCTTGGCTCAGACCAGATAATCAAGATGATTCACTCAGCAAGGATCAGGATTTTAAAAGCACCAGAAGACATGTTTTAAGATGCAAGAAGCAATTTTGTTTTTTTCTTTATAAATATGTCTTAGTAATAATTTTTTTAAAAAGCCAGAGTATCTTCTTTGATTCAGAAATACTATACCAGAGAAATCAAAATGTTGCCTTATTTATTACTTTTTTAAATGTTGCTTTATTTAATCCTCAAAGCTTTAATTCTCATTTTCTGTTTCACACCTTACTGCATCACCTAGAGCTTCTAAAATAATATTAAGTAACAGAGGGAAATCTTGTTTGTGCCTGATTCTAATGAGAATATTTCTAATGGTCTGAGATTAGATATACTCTGTAACTTATAAAGAAAGTATCCTATTCTTTTTTCAAGAATTGTTATTATAGATAGTTGTTTGATTTAAATGCATTTTCGGCAACTATGAAGATAAGCATAGTTTCTCACATTGAATAACCTAGTATGTTGTTATCAATAGGTTTCTTAACATTAAGCCATTCTTTCATTCTGGGAATAAACTTCATTTGGCATTATCCATTATGGCTCTATTGGTAAATTATCCTTGAGAATATCTATTTGAGAGTAGATTACTCAGTATTTTCATATCTATACACATAATTGAGGCTGGTCTAAAGGTTTTGCTTTTTATGCTATTGTTATTGGGTGGTATCAGTGTTAGGTTTGGGTCACAGATCAGCTGGGCAATCGTTTACTCATTTCTATATTCAGAAAGCATTGACAGAGTGCTAAAGTTATGAAACCACCCGGGCACAAACCCTTTACACTCAGATATTGAAAGCAGCATTGTTTATAACAATAAAATTTTGGCAATAGCCATCACTAGAAAAATTACTATGGCAACTGTAGTCTATACACAAAGTAAACTATCATATATGCCAGTTATACTGCTATGTAATACACAGAAAACATATTATAATATATGGCAGAAAATGAAACAAAATTATAGATACTGTATGGTTATACCTCAGAGGGGATCTATAAGAGAAACTTACCAGGATAGTAGATTGAGTCTACAAATTTACTCTATCTCCTGTCTAAAGTTCTATGAGAGAAAAGATATCCTACTCTACACCAATAGATAGGGAGACATTTAGATTCACCCCAAGAAAATATAACAAGATGTCATCAAGTAATTGGCAATGTTGAAGAATTCCTAAAAGGCAGAAAGTAGACAAGGAATGATCTATAATCTAGAAGAATGCAAATTAAAACACATACCACTTTTCACCTATCAGACTGACAAAAATGAAAATAATGATATTATCAAGCATTTGTAAAGATCCAAAAACAAGCACTTTTAAACACCATTGGTGAGAGTTTAAATTGGTAAATTCCTTTGGGAAGACAGTTTGGCACCGTCTAGCAAAAGCAAAATAGAATTCACTTTCAGCCAGCAATTCTACTTCCAGGCAACTATCCAACAGAAATACATGTGCACAAAGACATATGTTTGCACAGGAATGCTTCACTATATGAGTAAAAAACTAAAAACTTAATGTCTTTCAATAGGCAAGCAGTAAAATACTAGGTTTATCCATAAAATGAAATATTCCGTAACTATTAATAACAACAACAAAGGAAAGAAAAAGGCCTGTATGTCCGGACATACAAGGATTTTTCCAAGACCTATAGTGTCACAGCAAAGTGAAAAAAGAAGTCATTGCATAAAACACAGAATAAGAGCCCCATTTTAACATACATACATATACATACACAACCCTGTAAACGGATGGTGACCAGAAGACCACTCGCCAAGTGCTATGCTAACAATAACTTTCAGAGCAGGAAATATGTGTGTTAGGGGGCACTGCAGAATGGTGAGGAGAAAATTTCCCATAGTGCTCTGTGCTCTATCACCCTATTTAAAACACAATGAGAGTCTATTCATGTAGTGCTTTTGTACTAATAATTTTTTTTTTAAAGGGGAGAATTATCTATGTGTAGGTAAAAGAAAACCAAAAAATACATCAAAATGTTAACAATAAACAGTTGTACATGGGTGATCATGTACAACATGTACCACCATGCCAAACTAATTTTTTTTTTTTTTTTTTTTGGTAGAGACAGAGTCTCACTTTACTGCCCTCGGTAGAGTGCCATGCTGTCACAGAACTCACAGCAACCTCCAGCTCTTGGGCTTCCGCGATTCTCCTGCCTCAGCCTCTAGAGCAGCTGGTACTACAGGTGCCCACCATAATACCCGGCTATTTTTTGGTTGCAGTTCGGCAGGGGCTGGGTTTGAACCCGCCACCCTCGGTATATGGGGCCAGCGCCCTACTCACTGAGCCACAGGCGCCACCCGCCAAGCTTATTTTTAATTTTTTTTGTAGAGATGGAGTCTTGCTTAAGCTTGTTATGAATTCCTGGGCTCAAGTGATCTTCCTGCCTCAGCCTTCCAAGGTGCTGGGATTATAATTGTGAGCCATCACACCCTGACCTCATTTTCGAAACTAAAAATTATCTGTGCCTGACAATGGATCAGAATTATGTAAAGTGGAACGTATCTGGAAAATCTAGGAGGTACAGTTTTCATACTTATTTCAAATGGCCACACAATACAACAGAACATCACTCTATTATAAAATAGGTGACACTAACAATCTAAAAACAAATTTGCCTCAAATAACACACCAAATCAATGGCAGACCCAAAACTCTCTTTTATGGAGCTCTTGGCATTTGGCCAAAGACTTTATAAGTGGAATGATAACATGAAGTAAATCTGTAGTAATACAAAGCTGTGTATAATTCAGTAGATGACAGGAATAAACCAAGAGGAGCTGAGAAGGAGGAAATACAAATTGGTGAGAGTACAGGCCTATTAGCAACTAATTTATTACTCCACTAGACTCTACTATCTCTCAGCCATCTCAATCCAGGTTCCAAAGTAATCCTGAAACTAAGATTTTAACTGCCCTTGATTTTAACAACAAGCAGGATTAAGCAAGCCCTCCATCATTTTCTTTTACCACCATGACTCTAATTTAAAGGAGATTAAGTCTGGACATCCTGTGCCCATGACTAAAACTCCCTCAAAACAATTTTAAAAGATAAAGAAAAAAGATAGGGATTTTCCTGCAGAAAGATGCAACATTTCTAACCAGTAAGGCCTCCTCCTTCCCCCTTTCCTCTTACTTACCATCTATTCTAAAGGCACATCTAGAATTTTTTTTTTATGAGACATAGTCTCACTCTACCACCCTAGGTGTACAGTGCCATGGCAGCATCATAGCTTACAATAACCTCGAACTCTTAGACTCAAGCAATCTTCAGGCCTCAGGCTCCAGAGTTGCTGGCACTACTGGCGCCCTCCACAATGCCTGGCTAGTTTTTCTATTTTTTAGTAGAGATGGGGTCTCAATCTTGTTCAGGCTGGTCTCCAACTCCTGAGCTCAAGCAATCCACCTGTCCTGACCTCCCAGAGTGCGAGGATTACATGCATGAGCCACCGCACCCAGCCTTCATGTAGGAATTTGGGGGACTGGGGAAAATGTCAAAACAAAACCTGAATGAAAATGGAGAACTTATCTCCTGATCTGGAATTTTAGTTTCAGACAGGATGGTGGTAACATCCCCCTCCACCCAAGTTTCTTACTTTTTGGCAGTTCAAGTAAAGAGCCATTTACAATCTAGATTCTCCTCCCTATCACAGCTGTCCTGTTAGGTTTTTCTAAAACAGTAAGTACCAAAAGGCTGCTCACTAACAGATAGTGAGAATACAATGTACAAGAAAACCAGGAAAAAAATTAAAAACAGGGTCCAGGAGATTCCTAAACAGAGTATAACCTGTATAGATTGTGCAGAAATGCAATAGTCACTGTGACTTGCAGAACAAACCCTCAGACTAATCTTAATGGGTCTTAGAGCAGTCACAGCAAGGTTGGGTTGTGAAATTATTAAACCTAGGTTACAAACCTGAGCTCTGCAGTTAGCCAGCTAACTTCAAGACTTGCCTCTGCTATTCGATCAGTTTTTTTGACCTTGGACAATTCATTTAATTCTCTAAACCACCATGCCTGCATTTGTGCATTCTACTTGATGGGCTTCCAAGGACTTAAATCATTCATGGAAACTTCTAGAACCTTGAGCCAGTTCAGTAGCATTAGAGTTGAGAAGTCTATGGTATGTCAAAAACAGCTCAAATGCTTCAACATGATATGTGTTGAAGAACAGCATGCCATGCCCTCTGTGCCTAAGAGGCATCTGTTTTAAGATGGCACCTAAAGATACGATAGAGGACAAGGAAGACTTATGAGGACCTGTGTCTTTTGTTTTTGTTTTAGGAACAAAGTCTTTCTCTATAGCCTAAGCTGGAGTGTAATGGCATTATCATAGCTCATTATAACCTGGAACTCACAGGCTCAAGGGATTCTCTTGCCTCAGCCTTCACAGTAGCTGGGACTACAGGCAGGTGCCCCCAGACCTGGCTAAATTTTTTTTTTTTTAAATGGAGACAGGGTCTGACTTTTTTGCCTGCGCTGGTCTCAAACTCATGACCTCAAGTAATCCTCCCGCCTCCCCCTCCCAAATTACTGGGATTACATATGTGAGCCACAATGCTTGGCCAATCTTTGGCTTTTGAATCCTATCTGTAATCTTAGCACTTTGGGAGGCTGAGGTGGGAGGATTGCTTGGAGTCAGGAGTTTGAGACCAGTTCAAGGTAAAGCAAGACCCCATCTCTACAAAAAATAGAAAAACTGGCCAGGTGTGGTTACACATGCCAGCAGCCCCAGCTATTCAGGAGGCTGAGGCAAGAGGATCACTTGAGTTCAGGAGTTTGAGGTTGCTGTGTGCTCATGATGATGCCACTGCACTCTAACCTAGGTAACAGAGTGAGACCATGTCTCAAAAACAAAGAAACAAAACAAACAAAAAACCTTGCTATACACTTACACGTGGTGGGCACCCTGTTCAGCCCATTTTCATGTGTGACTACTCTGTGGGATCAGATTTCTGGACCAAATGATACCCTAAAGTGACTCTTAGCTGAGAGTAAACATGCTCCATGTGGTTGCCCTGCTACTTTATGGCTTATATTCCACAGAAAAGTAATGGCATTTCAATGGGCCAGAAGAGTATCCAGTCCAGATCAATTCAATAATTGTTTATGCCAGGGCACTAGATAGTCCCTACTCTTGAGCTGAGTAGGGAAGTCAGACAAGTAAACAAATGACAACACTGTACAATGTGTGACATTCTGGGAAGGAAGTACACAAAGTGGCTCAAGGGGAAATGGGAATAGGGAGGCATTACAGAAGAGATATTTGAGCTGAGCCTTTAAGTGTAGGAAGAATCAGCCAGGCAGGAGAAACAGAGGTAGCATCCCAATTCAATATCCTGAGTAGTCTCACCAAAGTGGGGCAACTACAAGCAAGTGTGAGTGACTGGAGCATGCGAGAAGAATGGTGAATGCAAGTGCTACTGAAAAGTTTCAAGCAAGAAATGATCAGAGGTATGTTTTAGAGAAACCCTGTGTTCACAGCTGGGAGGTGGGCATTCAGAAAGGCAATTTGTTATTCACCATACTGTTGCTGATAGCTGATATTTCAGAAATTTTTTTGTTTGTTTGCTGAGACAGGGTCTCGCTCTGGTGCCCAGGCTGGAATGTGGTGGCGTCATCATAGCTCCCTGCAACCTTGAACTCCTGGGCTCAAGTAATCCTGCCTATGCCTCCTGAGTAACTCAGACTACAGTTGCATGCACCAGCATGCCCAGCTAATTTTTTTAATTTTTGCAGAGACAAGGTCTCCTCTCCCTGTGTTGCCCATGCTAGTTTCAAACTCCTGGCCTCAGGTGATCCTTCATACCTTGGCTCCTAAAGTGAGCCACCACACCCAGCCCAGGAATTTTTTTTAATCATTACGCTGAACAATTGTGTAGATGATTAGAAGTGTGTGACTAGATTCAGGAAGTCCAGCTGGAAATTAATTTTTCAGGCATGAAATAAGGACCTAAATGGCATCAGTGGTAAGGAGAATGGAGGAAAAAAACCAGATTCAATAAAAAAAGATTGCAACTATTTATTTGAAAGGGATACATCGGGGGTGTTTGAAGTGAGGAATTCAGTGGAGAATGAGAGTAAATTTCAGAAAGAAAACCAAAATTGCTTTGTCTTGTGATTCTGGTAGCATGAGGTGGAGAGAAGAGAAAAGACAGGCAGAGGTAATTTTCTTTTGGATTTGTTGAGACTGAAATAAATTTTGACTCCCATATGCAGATGTCTGGTCAGTAGATTGATATGAGGGTTTGGAACATCATAAACTAAATACAGTAGAACCTCTATAAGTTGAACAGCCAATGGTCTGTAACAAGCTGGTTAACATACAGAAGTGGTCAACATAAGGAACTAGGCCTACTGTACTGATATGTACATATGGTGCATGCCTGGTTTTTGAAACTTAGGTCAACATGAGATGGTTAGTGTAAGGAGATGGTCAGCTATGAAAGCTCTATTGTAGTTTAAAATGACAATGTTCAAGTGTTTATGCATGTTATCCATATCTGACTCTTAAAACCATATTATAGAGTAGGAAAACAGATACTGTTATTTCCATTTTACAGCTAAGAAAAACGAAGTTCAAATGACTTCCTGATCATCGGACAGCTAATTAAATAAGAAATGAAAACAAAATGCCACATTCGACTTCTAGTGTATGTTCCTGCCAGTTTCCAGGCCATTGACATTAAATGTTGAGATAAAAGAACTGGCAGCTCTGTGGGTCTCTTCCTACATTAGTTTTCAGGAGGTCAAAGACTCTCAAAGCACCAAGTCAGAAAAGGCCTCCTGGATTACAGCTCCTGTAAGAAGGAAGGAATGGAAATGAACTTCAGGGGAAAGGGAGGTCCTCGGCAGCTCTCTAATAATTCTTCATTAAATCATAAAGTCTAAATAGAAGTTTGTCTCATCAGACTTTTTCTGCCAAAGGCCTTCACTGTTTTCCTCTTTTGGTTATCCTTGCAAAGTCGGATTTATCTTTAAACTTTAGGAAGAGCTGGCAGTTTCCCAACACAATGAAACATTGCCCCAGATCAGTTTAATTTAAAAAAGACGTCATCTTACTCAAATGAATCTGACAAATTTACTAAAATGCCTTCTACATACTTAACATTTAAGGGTAAAAGGAGAGAAGCAAGGAGTCTGTCAAATCATTCCCACCCTCAAAGAGGTTTACAACCTTTCTTCCAAGGCCATGAGCTTCTTGGAGTGCTCCTTGTACTTTGCTCCCTCCCACCTCTTCCCAAAGTCCCATCCCATCTTGCCTCTTCAACTCCCATTCAGTGCTGAGCAAACCTCTCTTCCTCAGGAAACTTCTTCATGAGCTTCTTGGAGTGCTCCTTGTACTTTGCCTGCATTACAAGGATGTCAGTTGGGAGCTGTGTATTTATCACCATTTAGACTGCAAGCAACTTTGAGGTAGATTCAAACACATTATATCCTCACTGCCAATTAAGTATTGTACCTGGAACATTCTGAGAGTTCAACAGACAAGAAAAATCTACACCTAAAGGCATGAGGTGGCCTAGTTATTTAAAGAAAAGTATGGCAAATTATTTTTTTAGAGACAGAAACTACCTGTAAGAAGACAAATATCCTCTTTTAAGTTATTTCTTGGGTAAACAATACAGCACAGATTTTAGTAGATATTTGTGGGGACACATATCACTTTTAAGATGTATTACCTAGAAAGAGAACTTCTGTAATTTAGTTAAGTGTATAAACATGTCTGTCAAAGTTTTTAAGATTAATTTGCTTCCTGGCTTGTCAAAGTCCAGAGTCTTAAACGGGCTGAGGTAAGAAGAAATGATGCCTTAATCATTCACACATTGGGGGCACAGATGCCTCCACCTTAGGGAAATCATTAATCCTGGCTTACATATGTTAAGCTATAATTATTAACAGCATAATTACTAATAGCATCTTGGCCTAGACAATACATCACATGGTCACTTTACTCCATGTAAAGTAAAGAGGTCTCCACTTTACTTTTGAGACCTCTTTCTTGGAATTCTGCATCTGAAAGGCCTAGAAATAACAGCTAAAATTTATTAAATGTTTACTGTGAACCAAGTATACTTTAAGTGAATTAAATAACCCACTATTTACTTCTCACCAGAACTCCACTAGGCAACCTTAGGAAATTGACAAGCATGGAGGTAAAATAACTTGCCCAGAGTCACAGAACTGGAAAGGATGACAATGGGTTTAACTGCAAATTTTAAGCAGCTATACAGCTTCTTGGAAAACAGCTTTTCTCTTCACTGTTCTCTTTCTCTCTCTCTTTTTTTTTTTTGAGACAGAGTTTCACTTTGTTGCCCTCAGTAGAGTACTGTGGCATCACAGCTCACAGCAACCTCAAACTCTTGGGTTTAAGTGATTCTCTTGCCTCAGCCTCCTAAGTAGCTGGGACTACAGACGCCCGCCACAATGCCCAGCTGTTTTTGTTTTTTTTTTGTAGTTGTCATTGTTGTTTAGCTGGTCCGGGCCAGGCTTGAACCCACCAGCCTCAGTGTATGTGGCCGGCACCGGAACCACTGTGCTATGGGTGCCAAAACTCACTGCTTCTCTCATTCCTGAATAAGATAAATTCCTCCTCAGCTAATATTCTTTCATTTCCACCCTACCTCACATTCCCCATCTTCAGTTCATCCTGTTCCCATCTTGCTTTTTTTCTTACTCTCTAGGGTCATAGGAACCTAAGAAAAAATACAGAGGAGGAGAGTCACAAGGTTCTTGATGAGAAATGAGTAGGGGTAGTTAACTGAAAGGCCTCCATTAACATTTCCAGAAATCCAGTTAGCTGACAAACTCTATAGCTTGAGCTAAACTATTGAAAATATCATCAGTATAATGAGAGATACAAGCTAATTAATCTTAAAATGATTATTTTACTGTTTAAGAAAATTAAACTAAGAATTTTTAATACAGAAATTAATAATACATGTAAAATGGATAAACATTTCAAATGAAATGGACAAACATTTCCAGATTCTAGGTCCTACATATGCCCTATGTATTTCCTAAATGTCCCAAAGAGTCACAGATAGGAACAGTATTCTAAACGTGGTTAATATGTAAGCTGAATGTCAAAGATCTAAATGTTATTTCCCCACATGCAAATCCTGGACTTGACACAGATTAGCTGCATAATCTCTAGTAAATCATCTAACCTCTATGTAAAATGGAGCTATTCTACTTTACCCTCCTCCTTTGAGGACTGTTTTATGAAATAAATAGAATGATGTATGTAAAAAAATTATAAACCAGAATTAATTTATAATATGAAAGTAAAGTATAAATAAGTCATTTAAACTATAAAATATACATATAAATTACTTCCAGTTTTTCTTTAAAATAAACAATATCTGAAGTGAGGCAAGGCATTCTAAAGAATGAGACCAGTATATGTATGCTGACATGAAAAACCATCTAAAATATATGAAGTGGAAAAATACACCTGCATAACAGCATGCAGAGTATGATCTCATTTCTGTAGGAATAGAGTTACTCTTTTAAGCTTTACACTAACATATGGAAGGCTACATACTCCACTTAGAAGACAGATTAGTTAAAAGAGGTGAGGCTCGTGTTACCTTTGCAGTAAAACACACAATGGCGAAGACTCTCTCCTTGACTAAACTTTTGTCAAGCTCCTCTGAGCCTTCTTTTCAATTTATACCTTGACTTTACCCCCATACTATTCCACCCTCTGTCTTTAGCCTGTACAGCCCAGTTTTAGCAAAAATCATGCTAAGTAAGTTTAAGAGTTCCTCACCTTTGATATGTGATCAAGTTCCTCATACCCTACCACTGACATCCAAGTCTTTGGCCTGCCTTCAGCAAGGATCCCGTTAGGTCAGTTTAGCATGAATCCCCTAGCCTTAATGTTTCCTTTAAGTAATTTTCTACCCACTGATCCCTTCACCTTGCTATTTAGTTATAAATCTACACTTGCCATTGTCATAGTTGGAATTAAGCCTGCTCTCTCCCATATTAGAATATCTAGTCTTTTTTTAATTTTAATTTTTTTTTTATAGATAGGTCTTGCTTTGTTGTCTAGGTAGGAGTGTAGGGGGCCAATCATAGCTCAGTGTAACCTTAAATTCCTGGGCTCAAAGAATCCTTCTGCCTTAACCTCCCAAAATGCTAGAATTACAAGCATGAGCCACCAGGACTGGTCTATTTCAAAAGCCTTGAAAAAAGACTTCTTTACCATTTAAAAAATTATCAGAATTAATTTTTCTTTAACAACATACATACACACACTTTCTTTCTTTCTTTTTTTTTCTAAGTGAAGCGAGATCTACTCCAGAGAGAGAGGGGTTTTTGGTTATGAGACTCTTAAAAGAGTTCTGGAGAAAATTTATTTCTGGGTTTGACCTCCTTTCTAAAAAGCTTCCTAAGGTCATTCATTTTTCCAATCTCTGGAGGATGAACATTAATTACTCCCCATTACTTCTGAATGGAGCTCTTCAATTACAGAAGCTAAGAACAAGCTTGCCCAAAAGACTTCAGTAGCTGTCCCCAGGGAGGGGAGACTAACTGGGTCAGTAATTTCAGTGGGTTTCAGAAAATGTAGGAATTATATCTAAGTTATGTAACACTGTTTTAAGCAATGGTTGAGGTTAGGAGAGATGAGTTTACCAAATCCTAGATATTTTATACCCTACAATGACTCACAAATTTGTCCCTTCCTCTTATTTCCAAAGTCACTGTCTTACTCTTGAAATAATCTCCAAAATGATCTTGACTGCCTCAAGTCTCCTCTTCTACAGACAAAAACCAAAAAACATTCTCTATGATATTGTGACTATTCATTTTTAGAATACTTATAAAGTCAGGCTTTTCTCCCACTTAAGGGCTTCAGATGGATGGGCAGCACCTGTGGCTCAGAGCGTAAGGCACCAGTCCCTTATACCGAGTAGCTGGCGGGTTCGAACCCAGCCCCAGCCAAACTGCAACAAAAAAATAGCTGGGTATTGTGAGGCACCTGTAGTCCCAGCTACTTGGGAGGCTCAGGCAAGAGAATCACCTAAGCCCAGGATTTGGGTGTTGCTGTGAGCTGTGATGCCACAGCACTCTACTGAGGGTGATAAAGTGAGACTCTATCTCTAAAAAAGAAAAAAGAAAAAGAGCTTTAGATGGCTCTCTCTCACATACAGGAAAAACTTCTTGGCCTGCCATGAAATAAAGACGTCCCATCTCTCCCCAGGTATCTTGCTGGCTCCATCACCCTTTACACTCCGAAATACACCCTGGGCATTGGGTTCACCCCATCTTAATCTTTGTAAAATCTCAAACATTCTTCAAAGCCCCACTGAAATGTCATCCTGCCTTTCAGGCTGAGTTAACTCTGTCCACAGCTCTTCTTCATAGACTCCTACTTAAAACATTTATCATATTATGTTGCCTTTCTTTGTTTACAACAAGCTTGTTTCCTCAATCAGACAATGAGCTACTTAATGGCAGGGACCTTGACTTACGCATCTCTCTATTCCCCGTACCTAAAACCATCTTCTTGAAAACTTTTACAAATGGGGAAATTGAGACCTAGTGAGGTGAACAGGCAGCTAATAATGCCTGAGCCAGACTGGAAGCAAGGCCTCCTTTCTCCCAGTGAAATATTCTTGCCACTACACCACACCTGAGATAAATCCTCTTTACTTCCTCAGATGACACTTGTCCTCAGTTCTCCTCTGACCATCTTTCCTGCCTTTCTCCTCTTACTTCTCTTCATGAAATGACCTACCAGGAACCTTGAACTTTCAGGCCAGCAGACTGATAAGTAGTCTAACTATTAAAGCTCAGAATAATTTCCCTCTGGGTGTGAAGAATGGTTTGGTACTGACAGGTCAGAGGAAAGGAATAGGGGTGAGGTTAAGTCTATAAAGTGTGCAAAGGAAAGTAGAGCACTTTGAAGGACTGATGTGCAAGTAATCCCCAAACTGGGCTAACCTCTGGCCTGCCTGGTACCTTAGTAAAGACTTGTCATTCTAGGGCCATCATTTACTCTGAATCAAGAGACCCAGGATATGAAGAAATACTCCCTTCTCAGAATCCTTTTACTAGTAACCGCTTCTCTGCTTTAGTTTTCTGTACCTAAGATGACTTCCATAAGCAGATTATTTCTTTTCTAAAAGTTACATTCAGTTCTTGAAAGAAACATTTCATTTCTGAAAATACATACTTACAAGTTGTACAGATCAAATTTTCCTGCTTTAAAGCTTTTCTGCTTAAACTAATTTTTAAAAGTAGCATCTCTATAATTTTGTAATAAACACTACAGCCACTTATTTGTAACTTCTGTTAGTGAAAAAAGCTGAACAGGGCACATTACTTTTTAAAAATAAATTGGCTTTCCTAAGTCCAGGTGTTTCTTACTTTCTTTGCCTCTATTTGTAATATGTTTAAATTTAGCTTAATCCCATAGCCTGTCTCAGGAACTCTACTGAGATTTGTATTTAATTGACCTCCCCAATCTATTTTTTTTTTTTTTTTTTGCCGGGGCCAGGTTTGAACCCGCCACCTCTGGTATACAGGGCCAGTGCCTTACTCATCATTGAGCCATAGGCACCACCTCTGCTTTTTTTTGTTTGTTTGTTTTTTAATTAAAAAGAAAAAGATTTTTTTTCAGCCTCCCAAGTAGCTGGGACTACAGGCGCCTACCACAATGCCCAGCTATTTAATGTTGCACTTGTCATTGTTGTTTTAGTTGGCCTGGGCCGGGTTCGAACCTGACAGCGTCAGTGTACATGGCTGGGGCCGTAACCATTGTACTACAGGCACTACCCCCAATCTGTTTTATTTGCCAAATTCTTTTTCTAGCTTTCTCAAAAGGCACCCAGTATCCTCTCCTTAAAAACTTTCTAAAAATAAGCTCTCACTTGGGATGACTAAGAACCTTGGCCAATACCTGGCTAAAAATCAATGCCATGCTATGTGTAACATCTCCCAATTGAAAAGTAAGAAACTTCACCATGAGGGTTATAAAGGAAACAGTTTCCCAAATTAGAGGGCTTTTCCACAAACAGCTTTCTGCTTCCCAAATATTAAATTTACAACTCAAGAGGCCAGTCATTTCCAACAACCAATACTCTACACAGGAAAGAATACAGCCTCAGACATTAAAGAACAAGAACACAGTCCTACCACCTGCTAATGGCCTACAGTATGAAGAAATCCACAAATGTTTTAATAAGTCTAACAGACGTATCTCACAAGCACAATAGCAGCAATAGAGTCTACTATATACTGAGTATCACACAAGATACCTAATGTATATTAACTCTACTTTTCATATAAAATGTTAAAATAAGAATTTGCATTTTACAAATTTTAACATGTTCAGAGAGGTGAAGTCACTTGTCCAAGGACACACAGTCAGAATGCCACCAAATATTTAAAGAAGAAATGACATCAATTCTCTACAATCTCTTCCAGAAAACAGAAATAGAGGAAATACTTCCTAACTCATTCTATAAGGCCAGTATCAAACCAAAATCAGACAAAGATATTATAAGAAAGGAAAATTACTAACCAATATGTGTCTCATTACACAGATACACAAATCCTCAACAAAAGATTATCAAATCAAGGGCTGGGTGCAGTGGCTCACACCTGTAATCCTAGCACTCTGAGAGGCCAAGGAGGGTGGACTGCCTGAGCTCACAGATTTGAGACCAGCCTGAGCCTGAATGAGACCTCATCCTCTAAAAATAGCCAGGCATTGTGGTGGGCACCTGTAGTCCCAGCTACTCAGGAGGCAAAGGCAAGAGGATCACTTGAGCCCAAGAGTTTGAGGTTGCTGTGAGCTATGACATCATGCCACTCTACCAAGGACAACATATGAGACTCTGTCTCCCCCCCCAAAAAAAATAATTATCAAATCAAATACAACAATGAAAAGCATTATATAACACAAAGCAAGTAGGACTTAATCCAGGTATGCAAGACTGGTTCAACATTTGAAAATCAATTAATCTATAATGTCAATACGCTAAAGAGAAAAATCATATAATTGTACCAACATAGGAAGAACTTTTTTGTTTTGAAACAGTCTCAAGTGAGTGCGTTTGCCCCAGGTTAAAGTGCTATGGCCTCAGCCTAGCTCACAGCAACCTCAAACTACTGGGTTCAAATGATCTTCCTAAAACCTAAACCCATCTGACAAAATCAAAAGCTCATTCATCATAAAAATTCTCAGGAAAAATAGGAACAGAGAGAAACTTCCTTGATAAAATCTAGAAATAAATCTACAGCTAACATCACACTTAAAAGTGTGAAGCTAGAATCCTTCCCCCAAGAGCAGGAATAAGTTAAGAATGTCCCTTCTTCTCTAATCAAGTTAAAGAGTTTCTGCACAGCTAAGGACACATTTAATAAAGCAAAAAGACAACCTACTGAATGAGGGAAGATATTTGCATACTACCCATGTGACAAAGGTCTGACAACCAAAATCTACAAAGAACTCAAGCAAATCAACAAGAAAAAAATCAAATAACCCCATTAAAAAGTGGGCAGCAGACATGAACAGAAACTTTCCTCATGAAAATAAACTAATGGCCAACAAACATATGAAAAAATGCTCATGGTCTCTACTCATCAGAGAAATGCAAATCAAAACCACACTGAGATATCACCTAAACCCAGAGAGGATGGCTTACATCAAGTCCCAAAACAATAGTTGCTGGCGTGGATGCAGAGAGAAAGATTCAAGTGATCCTCCTACTGATGGGACAGTTGGTGGGACTGCAAACTGGTGCAGCCTCTATGAAATGCAGTATGGAGATTCCTTAAAGAGCTAAAAATAGACCTACCATTTGATCCTACAATCCCTTTACTAGGTATTTACCCAAAGGGAAAAAAGGCATTCTATCACAGACACTTGCACTAGAATGTTTTTAGCAGCACAATACATGATCGCAAAGATGTAGAAACAACTCAAGTGGGAACCCAATACAGGAATGGATCAATAAATTGTGGCATATGTATACCATGGGCTATTCAGCCATAAAAAATAACAGAAATCATGTATCTTTTGCAACAACCTGGATGTAACTAGAGACCATTCTAGGTCTCACAAGAATGGAAAACAAACATCACGGGTACTGGGTACTAAATTGGAACTAGTAGGTTAACATCTATATGCTCACATGCAAGAAAAACTCAATGAAATTCAAACAGAGTCGGGGGAAGAGATTGGGTAAATTCACACCCAACAGGTACACTGCATGGGTATATGGCATACTACCTGGGTGTAGGACACACGTTCCAATGTGACTTTAACCTTATAAATGCAAACTATGGAATCTGTTTGTACCCCCACATTAATCTGAAACTTTAAAAAAAAGAATGTTTCCTGGGCAGCACCTATAGCTCAAAGGAGTAGGGTGCTGGTGCCATATACCAGAGGTGGCAGGTTCAAACCTAGCTCCCGCCAAAAACTGCAAAAAAAAAAAAAAAAAAAAGAATTTTCCCTCTCACCACCCCTATTCAACACATCATACTGGAAATACTCCTAGTTGATGCAATAAAAAAAGAAAAAGAAAGGAAAGAAAAGGTAAAAAAAAAAAACATAGATTTAGAAGGAATAAATAAAAATGCATTTGTGTGCAGATGATAGATATGATTATCTATGTGGAAAATCCTAAAGAAACACCAAAAAATTTCTGGAGCTAAGCAATGATAGCAAGATTAGAGAATGTGAGGTTAATGTACAAAAGTTGATGGCTTTCCTATATACCAGCAATGAACTGAAATTAAGTGCTATGTGAAAGAAGCCTGTTTGGAAAGTCTAAATACTGTATTAGTCCAACTATATATGACATTTCAGTAATGGCAAAATTATAGAGATAATAATAAGATCAGTGCTTGCCAGCAGTTCAGGTGATGGGGAGGATGGATGAACAAATGGAGCACACAGCATTCTTTGGGCAGTGAAATTATTCTGCAGGATGGTGAGACATAATACATTTATCAAAATCCATAGAACTATACAACACAAAGAGTGAAACCTAATGGACCTTAGTTAATAATAGCATATCGGCTTGGCGCCTGTGGCTCAAGTGGCTAAGGTGCCAGCCACATACACCTGAGCTGGCAGGTTTGAATCCAGCCTAGACCTGCCAAACAACAATGATAACTACAACTAAAAATTAGCCAGGTGTTCTGGCTGGCGCCTGTAGTCCCAGCTACTTGGGAAGCAGAAGCAGGAGAATCACTTGAGCCCAGGAGTTGGAGGTTGCTGTGAGCTGTGAAGCATCACACAGGGCGACAGCTTGAGGCTCTGTTTCAAAAATAAATAAATATATAAAAATAAAATAAAATAAAATAAAAATTTCCCTAAAAAAAAAAAAATAATAGCATATCAATACTGACTCATCAATTATAACAAATACATCACATATTATAGATATTAATACAACACAAACAAAATGTTAATAATGGGGAAACTGGGAATAGGCAAGAGAGAGGTATTAGAACCCTCTGTAACTCTCTGTACTCTCTGAACAATTTTTCTATAAATCTAAAACAATTAAGTCTATAAAAAAAAATCCTACCCTAAAAGTAAATAATGATAAAAGTAACAATGTATGGGCGGCGCCTGTGGCTCAGTGAGTAGGGTGCCGGCTCCATATATCGAGGGTGGTGGGTTCAAATCCAGCCCCGGCCAAACTGCAACATAAAATAGCCGGGCGTTGTGGCGGGCGCCTGTAGTCCCAGCTACTTGGGAGGCTAAGGCAAGAGAATCACCTAAGCCCAGAAGCTGGAGGTTGCTGTGAGCTGTGTGAGGCCATAGCACTTTACTGAGGGCAATAAAGTGAGACTCTGTCTCAAAAAAAAAAAAAAAAAAAAAGAAAGAAAAGAAAAAAGAAAAAAAAAGTAACAATGTATATTATTCAATCCAAAATACAAGAAGAAAACATCAGCATCAGGATGAAAAGAGGTACAAACCAACAAAGTTGGCACAAATTATAAACAAGTCAAGATCCTATCCTGTCTGTAGAAGTCAGGTCTCAATTGAGGGATCAGTCTTAGAGAAGTGGGTACATTCACACAAATCAAAATTTCACGGAGCTCAATGAAACTATAAAGATCATCTAACATATACTCTTCAAATTTATTTAGCATAAAACCTAAATGCTTCATCATCTGTCTTAGCTCCTAGAAGCCAACAGATCATATTTTTTGAGTTATTAACCTCAAACTAGGCCTTAGAGCAGCAGTTCTCAACCTTCCTAATGCCGCGGCCCTTTAATACAGTCACAACCCACAGGTTGAGAACTGCTGCCTTAGAGCCAAGTGACTACTCAAACGCTTGCCACTTGCGATGACTGTTCATAGCAAATCTCCAATTACTCTGCTGTGCACCACCAAGTTCATCAGTTGTTCTAGACCAGTGGTTCTCAACCTGTGGGTCACGACCTGCAGGAACTGTATTAAAGGGCCAAGGCATTAGGAAGGCTGAGAACCACTGTTCTAGAGAGAGCTGGTAAAGTGGAGAAAACTTTCACTTCCTCAGGAAAATGAGAGATGGCCAAAGTTTGGCTTAGTGCTCAAAAGAAAAGCAAATATTTTAACTGTAAAATGGTATGAGAAATTCCACCTGACTACTAAACTCCCCTTGGAAAAACTATGAAAGAAAATGAAACATAATTAACTCCCCAAATTAAAGACACCAAAGCATTTAAAACCCCTCAAGATTGCAACTAGGATGACTGTAACTTAAAATCTAAAACTCTGTAGGCTAATGGTATTATTAACTTCTCATTAAATGTTATCACCTCTAACTACCATAGCAACTACACTGAGAACAGCTCCCGGAGGTGCTGGATCTCTTACATAATTTCCTCTGGCTCCATAAAATGAGTGGTCAGTCACATACGCAGCACAAGTTAGACCAAGTCCCTCTCAGACTTCCTAGCCTACATCATACGTTTTGCTATCCTGTGACCTCCCTCGAATGTCTTTAAAGAATGGGCTGCTGTCAATTCTAAGAAATGACTAGTTATCCCAGGATTGTCAGGGGTGTTGAACATCAGAGAATCTGATAGTGACTTCAATACTATATCCTGAGCCACCAACAGTTGGAGGACCTTCACCAGCCTCCCCCTGACAGTCACAGACCTCAGTGTTTTCATCTGCTACAAAGGCAAAAGGGGCCCTGCAGAGGCACCTCTCCGCTGTGAGACAGGCATAGTCAGGATCTTACACTGTCCAGAGTCTTACCATTAACAGATTAAAAAAAGAAAAGTCATTAGTAAAATTTTTCATTAAAAAAAATTTGTAGGCTGGGCACAGTGGCTCCTCTGCTACTCTGGGAGGTCAAGGCAGGTGAATTGCTTGAGCTAAGGAGTTCAAAACGAGCCTGAGCAAGAACAAGATCTTGTCTCTACTAAAAATACAAAAATTAGCTGGATGTTGTAGCAGGCCCTTGTAGTCAGCCACTCAGGAGGCTGAGGCAAGAAGATCACTTAAGCCCCGGGGTTTGAGGTTGCTGTGAGCTATGATGACACCATGGCACTCTACCCAGGGTGACACTCTATCCAGTGCGATTCAACAACTCATTCATGATAGAAACTCAATTAACTAATATCAATAATATATTAAGTGGAAAAATACAAGCTACAGATTATATACCATCATCAAAATAAAAATGGAATATACTTTTGTATGAATGGAAAAAAAATCTGAAAAAATATACATTAAAAACTGTTAAAGGAATTAAAGGGAAGAAGAAACACTATAGATTTTGACATTGATTTTTTTCATTATGAGGATATATTATTTTAATAATATTTAAATGATATTTTTGCTTTAGAAGAGTTAGAATCAATAACACTCCTAATCTGGGTCCACTTGATTTTCTAGCAAACATATAAAAAAGAGTATATTACATCAGAAAAAAATTTTCTCAATTATATAAAATGACTCAAATGAAATTCTCTCATTTCCATTTTTCCTCTCAAATTCCCATCATGTGTGTCACATGCCGACTCCCATTGGTGCCTCAAGGACAAAGGTCATATCAAATATATCACCCTGAACACTCTGCATGTTGATTAAATACATTTTCTAAGAGAAACAACGTGAAACATCACATTCCAGTTTTCCTGGTTCCATCTTCAGGTCAGTGAACTACATCAGTCAACACAGTGCTCAGCAAGATAAGGAATGTATAATTAATCTTTTCATTATCTTCTAAATTTACCAGCAGTTGTTTTCCAGAGCTCACTGTGTGGAATCTCAACTTTGGAGACACAATGTACTTATCAGACAGTGCAAAATACACTCTGTTCTTAAATCCACATAGCTGCTTATCTTGCAACTATTCTTGGCCAGAAAGACAAGTGAACAGTTCCTGAGAAACCAACTCTGGAAATGGAGAGCATTATTGGCCACTTATCCAGGAACAAGAAAACTAAAACTCATCGTGCTAGCTTGCATGGCAAAGCTTCTTCCAAAGCCTGGTCAAGTGGCTTCAACCACTGCCCACAATGGTGGGAAGCAACAATCATATTTCATATTTTTTAGATGAGCAAGATGGGGAAAGGCCACAGAAATATAAAATATTCCTGACTCTTCAAACTTACTGCAGCTGATTTTTGCACCATCATCTACTTTATAGATATTTCTAAGCAGAATGAGGAAACTATTAACAAATACCATGTGAATACTGTATATGAAAAGCACTAACTGCACTTAGCATATTCCCAAGTACTTCTTATTTCCAGTCACTCAGAAGCAAATGGCAGAAGGCAACTAGTTAATTCACCACAGTGCATATCATAATACTACCAAAACAAACTGCATTTGTACACAACAAAAAATTTTATTGAATGCATATGCACTAACACAAGTCCTACAAGCAAATTCCACAAACCTGATAAAATTACAAGTAAGTTTGTTGAGAAGACTTGTAAAACCACTCTAGTGAAGCTGCTGGAGAAACTCTACTGCCCTGTCTGCAGGAGGCATGTGTTCTGACCTGATCCATCCCAAGAGGTAAAGGGCCTACCCTACAGAGAAAGGCTCCTAGAACAGCTGTGCCAGTGATTGGTCTGTAAGTTTGTCTACTTCAGGCAGTAAATGTTAGGTAGCTCATTTGGCTGCAGATCAAGACCACAACTGCCAATCACTTTTACGGCTAATAAAGGTGATTATTTCTACCTCCACCTGTCTCACTCTGTATTTCACTATTTTTAACTATTTTGGAAACAAGTAGAGGATTGGTTCTCAACCTTCCTAATGCCACAATGTATTTGCATTGTTAAAAGGAGGTTGTGACCCACAGGTTGAGAACTGCTGAGGTAACGGTATTCTTTAATTAGCTCCCTTACACACCATAAATGCTATTATACTTCCAAAAGGGCCTAAAAACTGTGCTCTGAGCCCTTATGTCATCTACAATAAAATGTTTTTAAAACAAGAATTCATAATTCTTAGAACAGTTAATACTCTAGAACAGCGGTTCTCAACTTGTGGGTCGTGACTAAATATATACTGCATATCAGATATTTACATTACGATTCATAACAGTAGCAAAATTATAGTTATGAAGTAGCAATGAAAATAATTTTATGGTTGGGGGTCACCACAACATGAAGAACTATATTAAAGGGCCATGGTGGGTGGTGCCTGTGGCTCAACAGAGTAGGGTGCCAGTCCCATATGCTGGAGGTGGTGGGTTCAAACTCAGCCCTGGCCAAAAACTGCAAAAAAATAAAAAAATAAAGGGTCACGGCATTAGGAAGGTTGAGAATCACTGCTCTAGAACTACAACCACTTATAGGATAAGTTTCACATACTATCTTTATTATTCCTTTATATCATCCTCCCCTCGCCAAGTTTCATATTACCCTATAAGGTATTATAAGACTCTTCCAGACTTGGAGAGAAAACAAAACAATGTAGGAGCCACTGGGGTATCTCAGAAATCAGAAAACAAATATAACTAAGTAAAAAATTAAAATTCAAATGTGACAGAAATAGACTTCTGGAGCAAGGGATGGAAGCAGTGAGCACAGCACAAGGCTATGGCCATAAGTAGCACTTGACCGATGCATTTATCCACTGACGGTAATGTACACAAGGAACAGGATGATTTGTACCAGGGCAGGGGCAATAAGATGGCCATTTTCACAGAGCAATTTCACCCTGTTCCTCAAGGGAAAGATACTGGAGACTCCCCCTAACCTCTTATTCCAAAAGAACCTAAATAAGATTGATTTTTTTTTCAGGCCAGTTGAATAGGCCTAAAAGGATTGTTCTCTATCTGCTTGATGCCTGAAATTATTCTTAAGAAAAGAAAAGCCTTTTAAACTACAATTTAAAATAAATGGCTTAAAATGTGCTCTAGAATGGATGAGAAGTAATATATTTTCTTTGACTGCATTTTATTTAATTATGAGTAAATGACATATTGGACGTTGCCCAGCTTAGATGGAGGAAAAGACAAAAGAACAGGTCAATATGTGCCCTTAATGGAAAAGAGGTCACTACAGAGGGAAATGTGGGGTAAGATGGTAGAAAAAAATGTAAAAGCCACCATTGAAAATACAATGACAGGGTCCATGATATAAATGGGACAAAGGTCAGAGAACCACAAAAGGCTGTAAGGTCAATTGATTAGTTTAGGTGCCCAGGGCCTTGTCCTGCTGTTTCCCTGCTATGAGTTGATTAGCTTATTCCCAGATTAATTTTCCTAATGCTAGCATCTGATTATTACTGGCCCACTCTAGTGGGTGTCACTTCAGTGACACCCTTCAACCTTCAGAATGAGGTCAAAATGACCCACTGAAAGATATGATGCCTTCTTTGAACCAGCCATAACTTACTTTTTCTGATCATACTATCTTTATTATTCCTTTATATCATCCCCTCGCCAATGATTCGGCAAAATTTAGCTGTTCTCCAAACATACACAGCTTCTTCCAACTTCCTCATCTCCCTTTCTTCAGCCTCAGTTCTCCTCCTTGAAAGACCACAGCCTCCATAATAGCCTCTCTTACTCTCCACCCACATAACAAGGTCTACTACTTCTACATAACAAGGTCTACTACTATGCATCAAATACGCTGGTAAGGGCCTTACCTATCTAAGTACCCTGCGAAGTGGGTACTTAGGTACTTAATGTGTGGTATCTCTATTTATCAGATGTAGAAATGGTGTCTTAAAGAAATAATTTGTCCAAGAGCCCTACAAGAAGTTCTAAAACAGGATTTGAACCCAGGTACTTTGGCTCCAAGTCCAAAGTCATAACATACATATCCAAAAGAACTATCTTCTTTCCTCTGAACTTCCATTTTACTTTATCTGTTTAACAAAAGAGTAAAAAATAATGTAACACGTATACATATTACATACATACTTATGGATACATGTATATATACATATATATATCTATATATATACATATATATATATCTATATATATACATATATATATATCTATATATATATATACACATACACATGTATATATGTTATCTAGACTCTAAGCCTCTTGACAGTAAGGTTCACCCACGTAAGATTATCTTTGTATCTGCCTGGTATCTCACATAGCACCTTGTACACAGAGGGTACTGGATAAAGCATCTGCCGAATAGAAGAAGCTACGTATCAGTCTTAAACTTTCTTTTTCTTTTTTTTGGACTGGAAAATAATTTAATCGAATATTTCAAGCACAGAGTTGATGCACTCACAAACCAGTCCCCCCCCCCCCCCCCCCCGTGATGAGGACAGGAACCTTCTGCCCACACCAAGTGGAGACGCCTCCTTCACAGAAAGGACTATACACGTGTGATAAAGCACACGTTCCCTCCTTGGAGAAAAATGTGGTACTTCTCCATCAAAAACAACACAGTCATTCCAATAATCATTCCAGTTCTGCAAATCTGAAGCAAATCTGACATTGCAGGACCACTATCTACTAAAATAGCTGTAATACTAAGTCGTAACAAAAATTCCCACATCAACACACTTAACCACAGCTTTTAGCAAAGCAACAAATGCTTCAGTTATGTTTGTGGTTTTTCTCAGCTTACAAGTTAAAACTCCCATTTTTATGAAACACCAGACCAAACCATAAAACTAACAGCAAAAGCCTGTCCACCTTGTTGGGGGAGGCCGCTATCTCCTGTCTTTTTTTTTTTTCTTTTTTTGCAGTTTTGGCCAGGGCCAGGCTTGAACTCGCCACCCCCCCCATATATTCCTTGAGCCACAGGCACTGCCCTCTCCTGTCCTTTTTACCAGCTCTCCTCTTCTTGGAGAGCAAGTGCTTTGGCTTCATGTTGAACTTGTGCCTGTCCACCTCGCCTCTCTTCCCCAGGCAGTTCATTTTCTTCTCAGTCTTCATCATCGTCTTGGCTTTCTTCATTATTTTGACATCATGCAGAAACATTATGTGGAGTTTAACTCCCAGCCACAGAAGAGGGTGGAATAAAGTCTTCTTATTTTCTCTTCCAGGTGGCACTCTGAGACCTTCTTGCAGGGATCACATAGTGGGCGTCGTCTTTCCCATCCATGTCAACACCAAGACTATGCATCTCATTCTCCTAAACCACTCATATCCTGGGTTCCTGTGTATTTTT
Source organism: Loris lydekkerianus (assembly GCA_963574355.1). Taxonomy (NCBI): domain Eukaryota; kingdom Metazoa; phylum Chordata; class Mammalia; order Primates; family Lorisidae; genus Loris; species Loris lydekkerianus. The sequence continues at coordinate 43,389 of CAUYPK010041716.1, forward strand.
TTCCTTGGATTCCAGAATTTTCAACTTCTTTTTTTCTCTGATTTGTTTCATCAGATGTCAGGTCTCCACCATCTCCTCATCATCACTCTCAGACTCACTGCTGTACTCTCTCTCCTGCTGCTATTCTTAGCTCGTCTTCTTTTTCTAACTCTTCCAATTTCTTCATGATGGCTGAATCAATATAATCAGCCATATTATGGCCTTCCCAGATCTCTGATATCTTATGGCATTTTTCAGAAGAATTCATTAAATCCCAGTACTTCTGAAGATCCAAAATATAACTGTCTCCCATTTCTAGTTCAAGATCTTGTTTCCTCTTCTTGGACTCCTCCATCTCCATTCTCTTCCTACGTACCACCATGCCTTCTGGGATGAACGGGGGCCTCTCCTTATCTCACTTATTTGAGACAGCTAAATGCAGTCTGTTCAGCCCCTCAGTTTACTTCCCTCGTTTCGGTTTCCACTTGATGAGCCAAATGCCTGTGTCATAAGCCTCTGTTTTCACCTTGATGGATGCCCTCCTTGGTCAGGGTGCTGGTTTCTATCACAGGGAATCCTTCAGCCTGCAAGTCCATGAAAATTTTCTGATCATCTTCACAAAGTTCAGCTGTTCTCTTCACATCACATTTGTCTGCCACAACTATAACAGGTTTGTTGATCAAGAGGGGCCATATGTTCTGGAAGACCTCTAGCTGCTCCTTCAGCCTGTGGCTACACTGCTCAGACAGATCCATCACATACAGCACTGCAGCTCGCAGGTGGGCCCAGGCTGTGATGGCCTGCATCTCGATGGTGTTCTGATCCTCCAAGGGTGATTCAAAATCTCCAGAGGGTCAATAACCTGTCACCGCAGTTAGGTGTAATCCAAGTGTCCAACAGAGACTTGATCGTGAACATGTAGGGCTAGACATCAATGTCCACTCTCAACACCTTATTGATGAAGCTGGATTTCCTGACATTCGGGTACCCACACAGAAGCAGAGTCCTGGATTTGGATCAATGGCTGGGAAACAGGATAAATGCTGACACACTTGCTCCAGTTACTCCAGGCTCTGCCTCTGCTTCCTGATCATGGAGCACATGCATCCGAGCGAGACCCACTTCAACTGCTTGCAGCGGTATAGAGAGTCATCATACTTCATAAGCCACATGTAATCTTTAGCAGTATTGTCCACTAGAGTTTCGGCAAATATTTATTTGTCTTAGAGCCAACTTGTAATGGTCCTTGTCATAGAGAATATTCATCAAATCAGTGTAGAATGGGCAGATATCATCCAATTTGGGGAAATCTGTGAGAATCTTTCACGGTAATTCTGTTGAGTAAATTTGACTTTTCTCATGTAAAACATCTAATTTGATAAATTTGGTAATGTTTATAGATAAATGTTGGGAGTCTTTCATTGAGTCTTCAATAATGTCAGGTCAGTAAAGTCCTTGGCTGACGGCACCACTGTGATCTTCTTGAAGCTGTAGTGCACCATGCCAGCTGCACTACCTAAATTTTATTTTTCAAATAAGAGTAGTGTCTTATTAAATCATAGCTCCCAAGGAATTTGCTTGTCTACGTACCATGAGGGACATATTTCACATTAATTGACAGCAAAGGGACCATTAGTTCTATACTTGTTGGGGGTGCAGTGAATTAACTAACCTTTTATGATGTATTAGAGACTTCTTAAGAGACTTTTAAGAAGACCTAGTGTTGGTTTGAAATTATGGTAGCACTTATACCATTAAGAAAAGAAACATAGGCTTGGCACCAGTAGCTCAGTGAGTAGGGCATCGGCCACATACACCAAAGCTCATGAGTTTGAACCTGGCCTGGGCCTGCTAAAACAACAATGACAACTGCAACCAAAAAATAGCCAGGTGCTGTGGCGGATGCCTGTAGTTCCAGCTACTCAGGAGGCTGAGGCAAGAGAATTGCTTAAGCCCAAGAGTTAGAGGTTGCTGTGAGCTATGATGCCACTGCACTCTACCAAGGGCAACACAGTGAGACTGTCTCAAGAAAAAAAAAACAAAAACAAAAACTAGACATTAGTATAATAGCCAAGGAAGTCAAGTGTGTGAAGGAAGGTATTTGCTTCCAGAACACTGATACAGTTTTCATGTATAAATCCAAAACACCCTTTGTTCCATGTTCTATGCATGACCCCCTGCCACCTTGTATTTAAAATCTTTATGCTTGGCTCAGCACCCAGACCTTAGTGCTTAGTGCACCGGCCACATGCATCATGGCTGGTGGGTTCAAACCCGGCCCAGGCCTGCTAAACAACCAATGACACCAACAACCAAAAAAAAAAAAAAAAATAGCCAGGCATTGTGGCGAGCGCCTGTAGTCCCAGCTAGTTAGGAGGCTGAGGCAAGAGAATCACTTAAGCTCAAGAGTTTGAGGTTGTTTGAGAACTGTGATGCCATAGCACTCTACCAAAGGGTGACATAGTGAGACCTGTGTCTCAAATAACTAAATAAATAAACTAATTAAAATCTTTATGCTTCCACTACTAATAGTTAATTTTTTAAAAAATCTATTTAGCTAATGACATTTTGTCCACAAAAGTAGTGACAGAATGATCAGTAATAGTCATTTAATTTCTAGCTGCCACACACAACTTTCAAAGAGGAACTACTCATATAACTTAACGATAAGAGACAAATAACCCAATTCAAATATGTCCACAGGATTTGAAAGACATCTTTCCAAATAAGATATACAAATGGCTAATAAGCACACGAAAAAATGTTCACTATTGTTAGTCAAGAGGGAAATGCAAATCAAAAATCACGTTATACCCACGTGAGATAGCTAAAGTAAAACAAACAATAACAAGTGTCAGTGAGAATATGGAGAAATTAGAACCTTTTATATTACTGGTGGGACTATAGCCACAAAGATACAGCCACTTTGAAAATCAAAAATTTAAATATAGAGTTACCATATAACTCAACAATTCACTCCAAGAGAAATGAAAGCATATATATACAAGAAACCTGTACATACGTTCAAAGTAGCATTATTCATAATAAAACATGGAAAAACCTAAATTTCCATTAACTAATGAATAGATGAACAAAATATGATACATCCATACGATGAGATATTATTTGACAATAAAGAAGAAGTACTGAGGCTCAGTGCCTGTAGTTCAAGTGGAGCTGAAGGGTTCCAAACCAGCCCAGGCCTGCCAAACAACAACTACAATTAAAAAAAAAAAAAAAAAAGCTGGACATTGTGGCGGACACCTGTAGTCCCAGCTACATGGGGGTATGAGTCAAAAGAACCACTTAAGCCCTAGAGTTGGAGGTTGCTGTGAGCTGTGACGCCACAGCACTCTACCCAGGGCGACAGCTTGAGACTCTGTCTCAAAAAAGAAGAAGTGCTGACACATGTTACAACATGAAAGTAAGGTTCTCCTTACACAGCTGGTGGCCCACAAATGGCAAGTATTTCCCTGCCCTTTAGCTCTCTGGAAGTGTCCTTCACAGAAAGGGGTGTTATTTATTGAGCCAACCCATGTGTTCATCCAAGCACAAATTTTCCCAGACCTGAATAGATTATAGGGGACTTCCCTCAATGAAGGAAAGAATACTAGGCAAACTGGCTTCATCCCTTGCCCTGGACTGGGTGGAATAAACAAGTACGGCAGTTTCCTTCTATTTTGAGTCACTTGTTCTTTTTTTTTTTTTAAGATTTAAATACCACTTAAGACTGTAGCTCCATGGAGTAATACCATTTGTAGGGAATAAAAAAGTAGAAGGGGAACTTGTATAGTCATGAAGGTCTAGTATCGACAACAGCCTTTATTTGAAATAAGCATAAAGTCCTTCTTTCAACTAAAGTTAAGAAGGAAGAAGGGTCATTTTGGATGGGTTGCTTAACCAACTAGAAAAGGGACCCAGTCACATCTGTGACTGTGATAATGAGAATGTGGCAAAATAATACTTCTTAAGAGATCCCCAAATTTGCAAAATTATAGATAATTTCCACGAGAAGAACCACATAAAAGCAGAGAAACTGGTTTCTCAGAAACAAGCAGAACAGAGGGAAAAGATAAAAAAAGGGAGAGAGACAAATTAGAGCGCATCACAGGACATCTTGTTCAACCGTAATGCAACTTTGTGCAGTACACATTAGCATCCCTTTTTTACACAAAAAGGAATCTAGGATTTAGAAGATAGACGGGCTGCCCTGGGAACATAGAGTGTGCAGGTGGGTTGACTTTGAACCCTGTTTTGCTGGGCTCCACAGCCTGGGTGAGCAACAGCACATGGACTATCCATTTACCTTCCTTCCTACTGAAGCTTCTCTCTTATTCCATCCTTCTGTGTTTTATCTACTTATGCTGTTGAGCCTCCAAACACAGCCCAAGAGATACACCTACCATCCCTTTGCTAAGTCGCCCTACAATAAAGTAATGAGAAAAAAAAGCAACATTAAAACAAAATCATGAATATTCCAATAGACTTGGAGAGAGTTTCAAAGTTTTGGGAAATGATCACAATAGATGTACAGACCAACTTCCTATGCTGGAAACTACCCACTAGCATTAGAGGAAGATCAAAACCTTTTATTCAGTAAAATAAATCTTCTGGAATCCAAAGGGGGTAAAGTGAGATAGTTATGGATAAAAGATAACTAAAAAGAAAACTCCCATTTATGAATTTCAGAAGTCAGACAGCAGGAACATGGAGAGTAAGCCAGAAGTACAGGAGAAATACATAGGATATTTTAGGGGTACAGGTCCCGTGTACACTCTCATGGTTAACCAGTATGATCATCACAATAAAGAAAAAATGTATAATATTCTAGAAGGATAAAGAAACAAGAACAAAAAAATTTAATCAAAGTGGTAGGTGGCTAAACATAATCAACAATGATAAAAAACAAAACTGCCCTGCTAGAATAGACATCTGTATGGCAGACTACACACAGGTGAACTGAAGGCAAGCCACCCACTAGCATATCTGCAAATACGCTTGAGAAAAATGGGAACTTTTCCAGATAGATAGCTGCTAAAATAGGGCAATCAAACATAGGTGGAATACATTTATTCATTTCATCTATTATAATCTTATCAAGCCCCTACCGTGCAAGGTACTTTTCTTATGAGAGTCAAAGAAATCTAACCAAAAAGGACTAACTGAAACAATCACTACAACTATGAAAATGTACTGAAAGCCTGCTAGTGCCAAGAGTACTTATTACATTCCAGATATTATTCTAAATGCCTAATACAGTAAACCTTTACAGAGATAGGCATTAGTGTGTATCTTCATAGAGGAGGTTAAATAACCACCCCAAAGTCCTATAGCCACAAAAATTCTAGGTACTTTGCATAAATTGTCTCATTTTTTCATAGTAAGTCTTATCTTCATTACCCAGATTTGGACAATGAGTCTCAAAGAGGTTAAGTGACTTGCCCCAAGTTATGCAGCTAATAAGTGGGCACAGCCAGTGTTTAAACCAGGTCCACAGTGCCCAAAAAGCCATTTGCTCCCTTTTATGTTAACCATGTGACATTCCTAAACAAAATCCTCAATAGAACTAAAAAGAGAGTAGAGAAAATGTCACCTTGAAAATGGTAGCCCCAGCCATTGAAGGGAGACTGAGAAACATGGTGCCAAGCAGCTCCAGGGCCAGGAGTCAAATCCCAGCCACGCCAACATGGGATGTGTGACTCTAGGCAAGCTGCTTAACTTAACCATGCCATGTCTCAGCTTCTCATCTGCAAAATAAGGTAACAAATGTAACCTCCTGGTAGGAGTGGTTGCTGGAGATTAAATAAAGCTGTATGTAGTATTAGAACAGTGTGTGACACAAAGCAAATATGAATAAGGTCCTCACCCCAATCCACCCTGCTGTGATAATGCTTCTATCCAGGAGTCTGAGCAAAAGCCTTAGCCCAGGGAAACCAAAATTCTTTCTTATCCTAAAATGACAGCTTCGCTACAACAGAGTGCTTCTGACAGAGTGATTCTAAGCATGAAAATCTCAGTCCTTTTAGATGATCCCATGAGGCTTGCAGCTCTAAAAAGCTGTTCTCCTCTTCCACTGTGCTTCTTCCTTTATAATATTAAAAGTATTCACCAGCAGTGCCTAAACATGCTTAGGCAGGAGGGCAATACAGAGATGTGAAATAGCAGAAGTCTGAGGTTCATGAATACAGAGATGGAAAGACGGTTTCCCCATGAAAGGAAAACTGAATTAAACCCAAGTCCTACCAGTTCAAGCCCCAAAGCTGCATACTACCTGATACTTTTGATGGCAGGAAGCAAGATCAAGGTCCCTGGCAGACTCTGCCTCTGCTATTTAGCAGCAGTTGAAGTAAAACGTTTATTTTCAGGAGGTTGGGGAGCAACAATGTAACAAGGCTATGAATCAGCCATAGCACTCATTTAATAACATTTAAGTAATGTAAATGTTCCAATATAAAATCCACCTCATGAGACAGAACACATTTTTTCTGCATACTTTGCACCTCAAAGTCCATAACCCAGGGGTCTCAGATTCTACAATGAGGTATTCAAATTAACTACATGACAACTTAGAAGCAGTCACAAAACAATTCAAAAGGTTAAATTTGGGGAACGCTATGGATAAGAGAGACTGCTAACACTACACTTTCAGAGTACTCTAAAGAAGCACGTGAAGGATTCCTTCTCCCATAAACACATCTCAACACAGGCAAGAATGGTCAAGAGAGACCCAGTGTGGTCCTCTAAGTTTCCCAGCTACCACAGGTAAGTTTCACTTGCTGTCACCCAGAAAATGGGCATTTGCTCCTAAAAGTCCAAGATCAGAATGTCCTGCGCCCTTCTCAGAGGTGAGCATCCCTCGCTTCTTTCCCCTGCTGGAAGGCAAAGGACCTGGAATGCCAAAGCTTCTTTACTATTAATATAATATGTGACCATCCGAAGATACAAACCATATGTGACTAAGAACTACACAAATCCAATCTTAGTTATAATTTTACTTCATGTTAGCTTAGGATAGGGTAATACATATGATGAAACTTGAGTCTTTTACAGTCTCCTGTAGTTTTACTTTCTAATTCCATCGTGATGAAAATCCCTCAAGATGCTCCCTAAAGCAGAGTTTCTTAACTTTGGCATTACTGACATCTTTAGCTTGGCTATGGGAGGCTATCTTGTGTATTGTATGAAATGTATAGCATCTCTGCCCACCAGACGCCAGTAGCACCTACCCTCCTGAAGTGTGACAATCAAAAACATCTCCAGACTCTGCCATCATCTAAGGGTAAGGTTCCCCAAATTGGTCAAGCTGATAATCACTGCTCTGCTTGTAACCCTAGCACTCTGGGAGGCTGAGGAGGGCAGATTGCCTGAGCTCATGGTTTCCACACAAGCCTAAGGAAGAGTGAGACGTCGTTTCTAAAAATAGCTGGACATTGTGGTGGGCACCAGTAGTCCCAGCTACTTGGGAGGCTGAGGCAAAGAGAATCGCTTGAACAGAAGAGCTTGAGGTTGCTGTGAGCTATGATGCCACGGTATTCTACCGAGAGTGACAAAGTGAGACTCTGTCTAAAAAAAAAAAAAAAAAAAAAAAAAAAAAGAAGAAAAAAAAGAGAAAGAGGAAGAGGAAAAGGATAAGAGAAAAGATTGCTGCTCTGAACCCTAAAGAAAGTTCATTTTAGTCTGAATCTCTAATGCCCAAAGACATTTTTATTTTCTGCTCACTGCCAGGACCTAACCAGATGCTCTGCCCCATCACCCTTGATGGCACTGGCTAAACAGGACTTTAAGAAAGCAATTCTAGCTCCGGTGCCATAGCACAGTGGTTATGGCATCAGCCACATACACCGAGGAAGACAGGTTTGAACGTAGCACAGGCCAGTTAAACAACAATGACAACTGCCGGGCATTGTGGCAGGTGCCTGTAGCTAGTTGGGAGGCTGAGGCAAGAGAATTGCTTAACCCCAAGAGTTGGAGGTTGCTGTGAGCTGTGATGCCAAGGCACTCTACCCAGGGTGACATAGTGAGACTCTGCCTAAACAAAAAGGAAAGGAAAAATAAAAAAAAGAAAGTCATTCTATGAGCAGAAACTGCAGAAAAGGATGATCTTATGTTGGGGAGAAAAACATGCTAAAAGAGCATTTATGAAAGACCCAAAACAAATGAGATTTATTTTAAAAAGCAATAATCATTTACAAGCCAGGAGCAGTGGCTCATATCTGTAATGAAATTCAAGAACGACTTGGGCAATGTAGCAAGACCCACTTCTACATAAAATGTTGAAAATTACCTGGATGTGGTAGCATAGGCCTATAGTCCCAGTTGCCTGGGAGGCTGAGGTAGGAGAATCACTTGAGGCTGGGAGTCTAGAATGCAATGAGCTATGACTGAGACACTGCACTCCAGACTGGGCAACAGAGCAAGACCCTGTCTTTGGAAAAAAACAAAAAAAGCATTTATAGAGGATAGGAAAGAAAGCAAGAGCCTATTAAGGTAAGCTTCTGAGAAAAACAAAATGATAATGTGAAATTATAGCTAATATATACCAGTAATGTATAAGTCTCTTTGTAAATCAATTTCAAGAAATATGAAAACACTTGAAAATCCAGCAGAGGCTTGGCGCTCGTAGCACAGTGGTTACGGCACCAGCAACATACACCAAGGATGGTAGGTTTGAACCCAGCCCAGGCCACCTAAACAATAATGACAACTGCAACAAAAAATACCCAGAGGCTCGGCACCTGTGGCCCAAGTGGCTAAGGCGCCAGCCACATACACCTGAGCTGTAAAGTTCGAATCCAGCCCAGGTTCACCAAACAACAATGACGGCTACAACCAAAAAAAGCCAGGCGTTGTGGTGAGCACCTGTATTCCCAGCTACTTGGGAGGCTGAGGCAAGAGAAATCACTTGAGCGCAAGAGTTTGAGGTTGCTGTGAGCTATTGCCCACAGCACTCTGTTGAGGGCAACATAGTGAGACTCTAGCTCAAAACAACAACAACAACAAAAAAAAAACACACAAAAGGACAAGAAAAGAAAATCCAGCAGAAATAAATATTATACTAACAGCTGAGTTGACTATTTTAAAAAATTACTCTTTAAGAATAAAGAGGCAAAAAAGGCTTGGAGGCAAGATGGCAGACTGGAGCCAGCTTTCCACAGAGGCTCACATCCAGAATGAAAGTTAAAAGGACAGAAGTTTAGCAAGTAAGCTGATGGTCTGGAGCTGAGCCAAGAGAAGGTTGAAGAATGCACATCAACCCTACTGAGGCAAGCTGCAACCCCCAGGATACAAACCGTAGGTACAAAATCCATCGCCAAGCTGACGGGAGTCTCCTCCCCCATGAGAACGGCTCGCAGTATACTTTCTACAAACAAGTGAGCAGAGTTCAAACGTCCTCCCATTTTATCTCATGAGAGAGACCCTCTAAAAACTGAACCACCTTCCCCTACTAGGGTGCCATGGCACTCTCCTGCCAGGCATAAACCTATATAAAACTGTATATATTTTCTACCTGCAATTCTGAACTCCCAGCACTCCCCTCCACTCTGACTCCAAGGTCTGGAAGCCTTTCCCCCGATGGAGTCCAGATTCTTGGGCCTTTTCTCGAGACGGTTGGGCAGGGCATGGGCTGTTGCAGGTCTGTGCTGATTCTGCAGCACAAGGGTAAGGAGCAAACAGTGGACTGAAGGAAACGTATGGAAAAGGGAGAGGTGGCACCCCCCCTCCGCCCCCACACAGGGCAGCAGCAGCAGCAGCCAGAACAATAGTGCTCACACCCCCAGGTATATTTTGAAAGGACACTCCCTGTCTCTCTGGGCAACCAGAGAAAGCCAGGCATCTTCTCCTGTGGCAGACACTGGTGGAATAGATCTGGGATGGTAACACAGGGCGGAGCATGGCAGGACGAAGAATTGAAGACACATGCACAGAGACGGCATACTCCCAGGGCGGGGCTGCACCAGGACTGCTTTAGTGAGCCTAAGAAACACCCAGTACTCAGGGGATCATAATTGAGACAAAGGTAGGCGGGCAGAGGATTGAAATCTGAGGCGAGTGTGAGTTCTAACTTCACCTGCCCCAACACAGACTGCAGGGGAAACAGAAACACCAGCTCTGGGCAGCAGCACAGACCAGGGCTGAATTATAGTTTCCGTGAACTCAAACAGCACCTGGTCCACAGGGGAATACAAACAGGACAGAATCACAAATTCTGTGCAAATATAAGCATCAGCAACATCAACTAGGGCAGGGCTGTAACTAAGTGAAGTACCCCAGCTTCCATTAACCACCTAGGTTCTCAGGCCTCAGTTTCCCCTGCCGAATGGTGGCAGAGTGCTGAGGCCTGGCCGAGGAGACACAAGATCTCTCTGTGACTCAGGCAGGCTCAAAACCCTGGAGCAATTGCTCATTGGAGAGAAAGGAATCATAGCCCTGTGGGGTTGCCAGTGACTGGGTGTGACAGAGGTGCAAGGTGGGGAAGGAGGCATCAACCTTCCCAGACTAATTCATTTGCTGGGGGGGTGCTTGTGACTCCACAGAGGACCAGAATGAGTCACACTCAAGTTGCCAGCAAACCCCTGCTATTTAGTTAATGGAGACTTTTTGAACTTCCTCACTGGAGACGGGGTGTTGACTGCAACAAGTGATTTGATCTCTCCAACAGGACCAATCACCTGAGGACTATCCAAAGTGGCACTCTGGGTGTGTGGTTGTGGGAAGGTTTGATTTTCCTTTTCCAGTTGTTGCCCGTGGGGGAAAGGGTGACTTAATTGCTGGTACTTCTCCATAGCTGAAACTTCAACCCAGAGTATCACTAGGGTAGGACAGAGACCAGCTGAAACAAGACAGAGCCACTTAGCCCCACCACAATAAGGAAGTCCCAGTGTCTCAGGCCATAGCACTGTATAGGTCCTTTTCAAAGCTCTAGAGGAAAAGGCACAGACACCAGTCACAGCTCTTGGGCAAATGGCTGGTTAATCACTACTCCAGGAGCCCCCCAACCCAATTTTGCCTTATCTGCTCATCTAGCAAAATGGTGTAAAATAGTCATGGGGCAGAATCAGTGGGAAAACTCTGGTAACATGAATAACCAGAGTAGATCAATTCCCCCAAGGAATGATACAGCGGACAAAACTGAAGATCATATTCATAAACAAATGGCTGAGATGTCAGAAATAAAATTCAGACTTTAGATTGCAAATAAGATTAATAGAATGGAAGTAAAGTTGGAATTAGAAATTCAAGAAACAATTCAAAAGTTGTCTCAAGAATACAATGAATTCAAAGACAAAATCCCCAAGGATTTTGACACATTGAGAAAAGAATTTGCAGCACTCAAAGATCTGAGAAATACAGTAGAATCCCTCAGTAACAGAATGGAGCAAGCTGAAGAAAGGATTTCTGACATTGAATACAAAGCTTTTGAATGCTCTGAAGCGCTCAAAGAGGAAGAGACATGGAGAGCAAAAACGGATCATTCTCTTAGAAAGCTCTGGGATAATTCAAAGAAAACTAATATCCGCCTTATAGGAATTCCTGAAGGTGACAAAGTTGCTTCGCAAGGCACAGAGGCCCTTCTTCATGAGACTATGAAGGAGAATTTTCCAGACATGCCAAGAGATTCTGAATTCAGATAGAAGACAGTTTCAGAACCCCAGCATGACTCAACCCGAATAAGAACCCCCAGACACATCATAATTAACTTCACTAAAGTTAATATGAAGGAGATAATAATGAAAGCAGCAAGACATAAGAAAACCATAACCTACAAGGGGAAGAATATTAGAAGTGCTGCAGATCTCTCTGCTGAAACCTTTCGAGCTAGAAGAGGGTGGTCATAGACTTCTAATCTAAAACAAAATAACTTTCAACCCAGGATCCTGTATCCAGCTAAACCGAGTTTCATTTATAATGGAGAAATTAAATACGTTAATGACATTCACATGTTGAAGAAATTTGCCATAACTAAACCAGCTCTCTGGAATATTCTCAAAACTATCCCCCATAATAACCAGTGCAATCTTCCACCACAAAAATAAACTCACTCAGAAACTTTTGATCAAATTCTAACTTCCACAGTGGCAAAAGAATAAAAAATGTCCACTGGACTTTTGAAAACCTTGATAGCCAAAATTCTACCAGGTTTATCAATATTCTCAATTAATGTGAATGGCTTAAATTGTCCTCTACAGAGGCAGTTAGGCTGACTGGATACAAAAACTCAGGCCAGATATGTTCTGGATACAAGAATCTCATCTTACCTTAAAAGATAAATATAGACTCAGGCTGAAGGGATTGTCATGTGTATTTCAGGCAAAGAGAAACCAGAAAAAACCAGGTGTTGCAACTTGATTTGCAGATACAATAAGATTTAAACCAAAAAAAGTAAGGAAAGATAAGGATGGTCACTTTATATTTGTTAACAGTAACATTCAATATGTTGAGATTTTACTTATTAACACTTATGCACCCAACCAAATGTGCCTCAGTGTATAAGAGAGACTTTTAACAGACATGAGCAACTTGATTTCCTCCAGCTCCATAACAGTCGGAGATTTTAACACTCCTTTGGCAGTGTTGGATAGATCCTCCAATAAGAAGCTAAGCAAAGAATTTTAGAAATAAATCTAACCATTCAACATTTGGATTTAACAGACATCTACAGAACATTTCATCCTAACAATGTGAAAACACATTCTTTTCACCAGCCCACAGAACATACTCCAGAATTGATCACATCTTAGTTCACAAGTCTAACATTGGCAAATTTAAAAGAATAGAAATTATTCTTTGCATCTTCTTGGACCATCATGGAATAAAAATTGAACTCATGAACAACAGGAATCTGCATACTCATACAAAAACATGGAAGCTAAATAACCTGAAGCTGAATGATAGCTGGGATTAAGAGCTTAATAGACAAGATTAAGAAGGAAATGACCAAATTTTTGGAAAAAATAATGAAGACACATATTATCAGAACCTCTGAGATATAGCAAAGGCAGTCCTATGAGGGAAATTTATAGCATGGCAACTCTTCCTCAAGAGAACAGAAAGAGAGGAAGTTAACAACTTAATGGGACATCTCAAGCAACTGGAAAATGAAGAACATTCCAATTCCAAGGCCAGGAGAAGAAAAGAAATAACTAAAATTAGAGCAGAATTAAATGAAATTGGAAATACAAGGATTATACAACAGATCAATAAATCAAAAAGTTGGGTTTCTGAAAATGTGAATTAAATAAATAAACCTTTGGCTAACCTAACCAGCAAAAAAAGGAGTAAAATCTATAATTTCATCGATCAGAAATGATAATGATGAAACAAAAACAGACTCCTCAGAAATTAAAAAAATCCTGAGACTTCCATGGCGTCACAGCTTATAGAAACCTCAAACTCCTGGGCTTGGCACTGCCCGGACCTCCATAAGAGCTGTGCCACGACCCCTGACATGCGACCCGTGCCCGCCGGGCCTCCACATGACCTAACCAGGAACTGTGGGAGTTGCGCAATGCCGCATTCTACTTCCTATATCCTCCCTGCCTCCACACAGGCCCGCTCGTCTGGCCAGTGATACTGGAAGCCGCGTGCCCTCTGGAGCCCTCCCTGCCTTTGCACAAAGCCCTTCTCCTGGCCAGAGACTGCTGGAGCCTTGGGCTCTCTGTGCCAAAGTCACTGGGCTCCAGGCAATTCCAGAACCGTGTGCACCACCTCCCCCCCCGGTTGCTGGATCCGGGAGTGTCACACACCGGAGCTGCTTCCACAACCAGAAATCCCTAGCTGGGGCAGCCCCAGAGGAACTAAACAGGGCCATTCCCTACAAAGATCCACCAACAACAGAGTGATCCCACTGGGGTCTAATCTTGGAGAGACACCTCACCTCAACTGTGACGAAGGCCAGAAGCAACAGTGAAAAACAATCAGGAGGCAAAATCAACAAAAAAACTCTGGCAATATGAATAATCAGAGTAGATCAAAACCCCCCAAGGGGGGAAACACAGCACAAGATCCCATGCACAAACAAATAGCTAAGATGTCAGAAATCAAATTCAGAATCTGGATAGCAAATAAGACCAAACTAGAATTCCAAACAGTAACCCAAAAGATATCTCAAGAATTCAACGAATTCAAAGACCAAATGACCAAAGATTTTGACACATTGACAAAAGAAGTTGCAGCCCTCAAAGATCTGAGAAACACAGTAGAATCCCTCAGTAACAGAATGGAGCAAGCAGAAGAAAGGATTTCTGACATGGAAAACAAAGCTTTCAAACGCTCCCAAACTCAAACATGAAGAGAAATGGAGGGCAAAAACAGATCACTCTCTCAGAGAGCTCTGGGATAATTTGAAGAAAACCAGTATTCTCTGATAAGGATCCCTGAAAGCGACGAAGTGGATTCACAAGGCACAAAGTCTCTTCTCCGTGAGATTATGAAGGAGAACTTTCCAGACATGCCAAGAGATTCTGAAATTCAGATAGCAGACAGTTTCAGAACTCCAGCACGACTCAACCCAAATAAGACATCCCCCAGACACATCATAATCAATTTCATTAAAGTTAATATGAAGGAGAAAATTCTGAAAGCAGCCAGACGAAAGAAAACCATTACCAACAAGGGGAAGAATAATAGAATAACTGCAGATTTCTCTTCTGAAACCTTTCAAGCTAGAAGAAGAAGGTCATTGACTTTTAATCTCCTAAAACAAAGTAACTTTCAACCCAGGATCCTGTACCTAGCTAAACTGACTCACATTTATGACAGAGAAATTAAATACTTCAATGGCATTCACATGTTGAAGAAATTTGCCACAACTAAACCAGCTCTCCAGGATATTCTCAGACCTATCCTCCATAAAGACCAGCATAATTCTCCACCACAAAAGTAAACCCACCCAGAAAATTTTGATCAAATTCCAACTTCCACAGTCGCAAAAGCGTTAAAAATGCCCACCGGACTCTCAAAAGGCTTATCAATATTCTCAATTAATGTGAATGGTTTAAACTGTCCTCTAAAGAGGCACGGGTTGGCTGACTGGACACAAAAACTCAAGCCAGATATCTGCTGCATACAAGTATTGCATCTTACATTAAAAGACAAATATACTCTCTCAAGGTGAAGGGATGGTCATCTATATTCCAGCCAAATGGAAAACAGAAAAAGGCAGGCATTGCAATCCTGTTTGCAGATGCAATAAACCAACCGAAATAAGATAAGGTAAGGTAAGGATGGACACTTCATATTTGTTAAAGGTAATACTCAATATGATGAGATATCAATTATTAATATTTATGCACCCAACCAGAATGCACCGCAATTTATAAGAGAAACTCTAACAGACATGAGCAACTTGATTTCCTCCAGTTCCATAGTAGTTGGAGATTTTAACACCCCTTTAGCACTGCTGGATAGCTGCTCCAAAAAGAAGCTAAGCAAAGAAATTATAGATTTAAACTCAACCATTCAACATCTCGACTTGACAGACATCTACAAAACATTTCATCCCAACAAAACTGAATAACACATTCTTCTCAACAGCCCATGGAACATACTCCAAAATCGACCACATACTAAGCCACAAATCCAACCTCAGCAAATTTTAAAAAATAAAAATTATTCCTTACATCTTCTCAGACCATTGTGGAATAAAAGTTGAACTCAATAACAACAGGAATCTGCAAACCTATATAAAAACATGGAAGCTAAATAACCTTATGCTGAAGGATAGATGGGTTATAGATGAGATTAAGAAGGAGATCACCAAATTTTGGAACAAAACAATAATCAAGACAAGAATTACCAGAACCCTGGGATAAAGCAAAGGCAGTCCTACGAGGGAAATTTATAGCACTGCAAGGCTTCCTCAAGAAAACGGAAAGAGAGGAAGTTAATAACTTAATGGGACATCTCAAGCAACTGGAGAAGGAAGAACACTCCAACCCCAAACCCAGCAGTAGAAAAGAAATAACCAAAATCAGAGCAGAACTAAATGAAATTGAAAACAAAAGAATTATACAACAGATCAATAAATCCAAAAGTTGGTTTTTTGAAAGATGAATAAAATAGATAAACCGTTGGCCAACCTAACCAGGAAAAAAAGTGTAAAATCTCTAATTTCATCGATCAGAAATGATAACGATGAAATAACAACAGACCACTCAGAAATTCAAAAAATCCTTAACGAATACTACAAGAAACTCTACTCAGAAATATGAAAATCTGAAAGAAATCGACCGATACCTGGAGGTACGCCACCTACCAAGACTTAGCCAGAATGAAGTGGAAATGTTGAACAGGCCTGTATCAAGTTCTGAAATAGCATCAACTATACAAAATCTCCCTAAAAAGAAAAGCCCAGGACCAGATGGCTTTACGTCAGAATCTACCAAACCTTTAAAGAACAACTAGTACCTATACTACTAAACCTCTTCCAAAATATAGAAAAAGAAGGAATATTACCCAACACATTCTACAAAGCAAACATCACCTTGATCCCTAAACCAGGGAAAGACCCAACAAGAAAAGAATATTATAGACCAATATCACTAATGAATATAGATGCTGAAATACTCAATAAGATCCTAACAAACGAACTCCAACAACACATCAAAAAAAATTATACACCATGACCAAGTGGGATTTATTCCAGGGTCTCAAGGCTGGTTCAATATACATAAATTTATAAATGTAAATCAGCACATAAACAAACTAAAAAATAAAGACCATATGATTCTTTCAATTGATGCAGAAAAAGCTTTTGACAATATCCAGCACCCCTTCACAATCAGAACACTTAAGAAAATTGGTATAGAAGGGACATTTCTTAAACTAATAGAGGCCATCTACAGCAAACCCACAGCCAATATCATATTGAATGAAGTTAAATTGAAATCATTTCCACTTAGATCAGGAACCAGGCAAGGTTGTCCATTGTCTCTATTGCTCTTTAACATTGTAATGGAAGCTTTAGCCATTGCAATTAGGGAAGAGAAGGCAATCAAGGGTATCCACATAGGGTCAGAAGAAATCAAACTTTCACTCCTCGAGTGCAGCAGCATCACAGCTCACAGCAGCCTCAAAATCTTGGGCTTAAGTGATTCTCTTGCCTCAGCCTCCCAAGTAGCTGGGACTATAGGCGCCTGCCACAACGCCAGGCTATTTTTTGGTTGTAGTTGTCATTGTTGTTTGGCAGGCCTGGGCTGGATTTGAACCTGCCAGCTCAGGTGTATGTGGCTGGCGCCCTAGCTGCAAAGCTACAGGCACTGAGCCTGTCACAAAAAATTTAATTGGAAG
>CAUYPK010041719.1:0-11910 GCA_963574355.1 Loris lydekkerianus
TGGTCATCGACTTTTAATCTCCTAAAGCAAAATACCATTCAACCCCAGATTCTGTATCCAGCTAAACTGAGTTTCATTTATGATGGAGAAATTAAATACTTTAATGACATTCATATGTTGAAGAAATTTGCCCTAACCAAACCAGCTCTTCAGGATATTCTCAGAACTATCCTTCATAGTGACCAACCCAATCCTCTACCATAAAAGTAAACTCACTCAGAAACTTTTGATCAAACTCCAATTTCCACAGTGGCAAAAGGATTAACAATGTCCACTGGATTTTCCAAAAACTCGATACCCAAAATTTTACCAGACTTATAAATGTTCTATGGGTTGGCTGACTCGATATAAAAACTCAGGCCAAATATTTTCTGCATACAAGAGTCACATCTTACCTTAAAAGATAAATATGAACTCAGGGTGAAAGGATTTTCGTCCGTATTTCAGGCAAATGGTAATAAGAAAAAAGCAGGTGTTGCAATTATATTTGCAAACACAATAGGCTTTAAACCAACAAAAGTAAGGAAATATAAGAATGGTCACTTCATATTTGTTACAGGTTATACTCAATATGATGATATTTCAATTATAAATATTTATGTGCCTGAGCAGAATGCACCTCAATTTATACAAGAAACTCTAACAGTCATCAGCAACTTGATTTCCTCCAGCTCCATACACTCAGAGATTGTAACACTCCTCTGGCAGTGTTGGATAGATCCTCCACTAGGAAGCTAAGCAAAGAAATTTTAGATTTAAACCTAACCAACCAACATTTGGATTTAGCAGACATCTGCAGAACATTTCATCTCCCCAAAACTGAATACACATACTTCTCATCAGCCCACGGAACATACTCCAAAATCAATCACATCTTAGGTCACAAGTCTAACCTCAGTAAATTTAAAGGAATAGAAATTATTCCATGTATCTTCTTAGACCTCCCTGGAATAAAACTTGAACTCAGTAACAACAGGAATCTGTATACTCATACAAAAACATGGACATTAAATAACTTTATGCTGAATGATAGCTGGGTCAGAGATGAGATTAAGAAGGAAATTGCCAAATTTTTGGAACAAAACTACAATGAAGGCATGAATTATCGAAACCTCTGGGATAACACAAAGGCAGTCCTAAGAGGGAAATTTATAGCACTGCAAGCCTTCCTCAAGAGAATGGAAAGAGAGGAAGTTAACAACTTAATGGGACATCTCAAACAACTGGAAAAGGAAGAACATTCCAACCCCAAACCCAGTACAAGAAAAGAAATAACCAAAAATAGAGCAGAATTAAATGAAATTGAAAACAAAATAATTATAGAACAGATCAATAAATCAAAAAGTTGGTTTTTTGAAAAGGTCAATAACATGGATAAACCTTTGGCTAACCTAACCAGGAAAAAATGAATAAAATCTCTAATCTCATCAATCAGAAACGACAAAGACGAAATAACAACAGACTCCTCAGAAATTCAAAAACTCCTTAATAAATATTACAGGAAACTTTATTGTCATAAATATGAAAATCTGAAGGAAATTGACCAATATTTGGAAGCACGTCACCTTCCAAGACTTAGCCAGAATCAAGTGGAAATGTTGAACAGGCCCATATCAAGTTCTGAAATAGCATCAACCATACAAAACCTTCTTAAAAAGAAAAGCCCCAGGACCAGATGGCTTCACGTCAGAATTCTACCAAACCTTTAAAGAGGAACTAGTACCTATATTACTCAACCTGTTCCAAAATGTAGAAAAAGAAGGAAGACACCCAACACATTCTATGAAGCAAACATCACCCTGATCCCCATACCAGGAAAAGACCCAACAAGATAAGAAAATTACAGACCAATATCGCTAATGAATATAGATGCAAAAATATTCAACAAGATCCTAACAAATCAAAAAAATCACAGCAGCACATCAAAAAAATTATACATCATGACCAAATCGGTTTTATCTCAGGGTCTCAAGGCTGATTCAATATACGTAAATCTATAAGTATAATTCAACACATACCCAAATTAAAAAACAAAGACTATATGATTCTCTCAATTAATGCAGAAAAAGCTTTTGATAATATCCAGCATCCCTTCATGATCAGAACACTTAAGAAAATTGGTATAGAAGGGACATTTCTTAAACTGATAGAGGCCATCGATGGAAAACCCACTGCCAATAACGTATTGAATGGAGTTAAATTGAAATCATTTCCACTTAGATCAGAAACCAGACAAGGCTGCCCACTGTCTCTAATGCTCTTTAACATTGTAATGGAAGTTTTAGCCACCGCAATTACAAAGAAAAGGTGATCGAGGGTATCCATATAGGGTCAAAAGAAATCAAACTTTTGCTCTTCGCAAATGATAAGATTGTATATCTGGAAAACACCAGGGATTCTACTACAAAACTCTTAGAAGTGATCAAGGAATACAGGAGCATCTCAGGCTATAAAATCAACATTCATAAATATGTAGCCTTTATATATACCAACAATAGTCAAGCTGAAAAAACAGTTAAGGACTCTATTCCATTCACAGTAGTTCCAAAGAAGATGAAATATTTGGGAGTTTATCTAACAAAAGATGTGAAAGATCTCCATAAAGAGAATTATGAAACTCTAAGAAAAGAAATAGCTGAAAATGTTAACAAATGGAAAAACATACCATGCTCATGGCTGGGAAAAATCAACATTGTTAAAATGTTCATACTACCCAAAGCAATATACAATTTTAATGCAATCCTATTAAAGCTCCACTGTCATACTTTAAAGATCTTGAAAAAAATAATACTTCGTCTTATATGGAATCAGAAAAGATCTCAAATAGCTGTGACATTACTCAGAAATAAAAACAAAGCAGGAATAATCACACTACCAGACCTCAGAATATACTATAAATCAATAGTGATCAAAACAGCATGGTACTGGCACAAAAACAGAGAAATAGAGGTCTGGAACAGAATAGAGATCCAAGGTATGAGTCCAGCTACTTACTGTTGTTTGATCTTTGACAAGGCAATTAAAAACATTTGGGGGGGGGGGGATATTTCCAATTTAACAAATGATGCTGGGTGAACTGGCTGGCGGCCTGTAGAAGACTGAAACTGGACCCACACCTTTCACCATTAACTAATCTCACTGGATTTAAGATTTAAACTTAAGACATGAAACTATAAAAATACTAGAAGAGAGTGTAGGGAAAACCCTCGAAGAAATGGGTCTGGGCAAGTATTTTATGAGGAGGACCCCCCGGGCAATTGAAGCAGCTTCAAAAATACACTACTGGGACCTGATCAAGCTAAAAAGCTTCTGCATAGCCAAGAACACAGTAACTAAAGCAAACAAATAGTCCTCAGAATGGGAGAAGATATTTGCAGGTTATGTCTCTGACAAAGGTCTAATAACCAGAATCCACAGAGAACTCAAATGTATAAGCAAGAAAAGAACAAGTGATCTCATCTCAGGCTGAGCAAGGGACTTGAAGATAAACTCCTCTGAAGAAGACAGGCACATGGCCTACAGACATATAAAAAAGTGCTCATCATCTTTAATCATCAGAGAAATGCAAATGAAAACTACCTTGAGATACCATCTAACTCCAGTAAGATTAGCCCATATCACAAAATCCCAAGACCAGAGATGTTTGTGTGGATGTGGAGAAAAGGGAAAACTTTTACACTGCTGGTGGGAATGCAAATTAATACATTCCTTTTTGAAAGATGTTTGGAGAACACTTAGAGATCTAAAAATAGATCTGCCATTTAATCCTGCAATTCCTCTACTAGGTATATACCCAGAAGACCAAAAATCACATTATAACAAAGATATTTGTACCAGAGTGTTTATTGCAGCCCAATTCATAATTGCTAAGTCATGGAAAAAGTCCAAGTGCCCATTGATCCATGAATGTATTAATAAATGGTGGTATATGTACACCATGGAATACTATGCAACCTTAAATAAAGATGGAGACTTTACTTCTTTCATGTTTACATGGATGGAGCTGGAACATATTCTTCTTAGTAAAGTATCTCAAGAATGGAAGAAAAAGTATCCAATGTACTCAGCCCTACTATAAAACTAATTTATGGCTTTACATGAAAGCTATAACCCAGTTATAACCTAAGAATAGGGGGAAGGAGGGGAGGGAAAGGAGGGAGGAGGGGGGATGGGCAGAGGGGGGGCGATTGGTGGTATTACACCTGCGGTGCATCTTACAAGGGTATATGTGAAACTTAGTAAATGTAGAATATAAATGTCTTAACAAAATAACTAAGAAAATGCCAGGAATGCTATGTTAACCAGTATGATGAAAATGTGTCAAATGGTCTATGAAACTAGTGTATGGTGCCCCATGATCACATTAACGTACACAGCTATGATTTAACAAAAAAAAATAGTACATCATAATGTAATTAGGTTTGTTACACAAAAGCAATAGTAATTTAACATTTGGAAATAAATCAAGGAAATTTTGTTACATCACGTAATAATAAAAGAGAAAACCATACAATCATATCAATGAATGCAGAAAAACTGAAAAATATATAACTTATTCATGATTAAAATGCTTAGAGAATCCAGGATAACAGGTAACATCCTATCCTGTTAAGAGATAGTTAGGAACAACAACAACAACAAAAAATAGAAAACATTACATTTTATATCAAAATTGGAATTATTTCTTATTGAGATTATAAGCAAAGCAAAAACTATTTACTACTTGAGTATAACATTGTTCTGGAAGACATAACTGATACAAATTAAACAAAGTAAAAACATAAGAATTAAAGAAAATAGTAAAACTTCTATTCTCAAATGACAATTATATAAATTCAAACTACAAAAAACTCACCAGGTAAACTATTAGATATAATGAATATTTGGGGTTGTATTTCTATATAGCAGCAAGAACTTAGGAAACAAAATATTAAAATGGTAATTTTTTTAATATCAAGAAAATTTAAATACTTAGGAGTCAAACAACACTGTACAGTTGTACAAATTTCTACCTGCAACGAAAAATAAATACGACTAGTAGAAGTTGAGAAATACCTAAAAATGATAAGACAAATCATACCTGTCAATGCAAGACTCATTATCATGATGATGCTAGTTCCTTAAATTTAGCTCTGGATTAATTACAAATGCAATTAAAATCCAAGCAACTTTATTTTTGTTGCTTTTTTGACAAGGTGAATTTAAACATTGTTTTTTTTTTAAGCAAAACTTTAAGGAAAAGCAAAGTGTCTCCGGTAGCCAATAACATTTTTGAAGAAGAATAAAGGTATAAAACTTTTCCCACCAAATACCAAGAGTTAGCGCTGCAGTGATCAGAAGTAGAATGGTGTCACGGCAGAGATCGATAAATTGAAGCATAAATATAATAGAGGGTACATAATAAGCCACACATATAGAGAGTCTCTTGATTTATGACAAAGGTATCACTACAATGCTGTATTACTGATAAACAGTGCTCAATGAATTGATCATATCTCACATCTGACCATAAATAAATACATTAATTAATTGGTTACTTAATTCTAGATGGACCACAGATCTATATGTACAAAGTTAAATAAAAAATAGGACTTTAAAAGTGCTAATTATAAAGTAGAAAAACTGACTTCATTAAAAACTCTGACTGTTGACTCTATTAAAATGAAACATTTTATGTATTAAAATTCAAGAGTGAGTAGGGAAGCCACACAATAGGAGAATTTTTTTCCATCAAAAGACTCATTACCATATTATATATGGTACACTTACAAAGTGGTAAGGCAAAGTTAGGCAAATTTAAAAAAAAATTGAAAATGTACTTAAAGAAAGAGAACACTCACATTGCTAAAAACATAAACATCAAAAATTTTTAATCACTGGGGAAATGAAAATTAAAACCACAATGAGATGTTATACATATTCACCATTGGGGCAAAATATGAAATGATTACATTGAAAATACAAAGTTTTGTTAAGATGTGGAAGTACTGGAACTCTCAGTATTGGTCGATGTGTAAATTGGTATAACCACTTTGGCCAACTGTATGACACTATCTCCAGAAGTTGATACACTCCATATTTGAGAATTTAGCAACTCTACTTGTGGTAAAAGTCAGGATAGTGGTTACTTTGGTGGGAGAAGTATTGACATCGTGAGGTATAAAAAAAATCTTTGATTAACTTGATGGCTGTAGGAACATATATATATTATAAACTAGTTTAAAAAATGCAGATTATGTTAAGTGCTAAGAATTATATGAGTAATATACATTTTTTAACTATAGAAAGATAAGGATTAGACAAGAAATTTTATACCATCCAACAGCATCTGTAATAAACTTTATGATGAGGTTAAGTTCTCAGTACACAGTCCTACAACTTCCTAACTCACTTTCACAGCAGTTATCATTGGTATAACTATGTATATCATATTATGTATATAAATACCTATTTAACATCATCTGTTCCCAAACAGCGTAGAAGCTATAGGAGACAGAACTGTGTCATTATTGTTTATACCTTTGTTCCTGTAACTGAGTCCAGTGTCTACCACACAGCATACATCCAAAAAATGTTTGAGGAAGGAAAAGAAAGGGACAGGGAAAGGAAAAGAAAGGGAGGAAGGAGCGAGGAAGGAAGATCTCTTAATGGCATGGAAGAGGAATGGAAGATCTCTTAACTTCTACCAAAGAATGTAGATTGAGCACTTGGGGTGAGAGGTTGGGGAAAGCAAAAGACACAAAATTCTCACAAACTATCTTTAGACAGAAAAATCAAATCAACAGAAAGAAGTAGTAAACTCATCAGAGGCATGAAATAATCCTGTTCTCTCTCATTTAAAAAAAATCCGCATTGCAATTGCTTCTTAAAGTGGCTCAGAGGACTAAAGCCACCCCCTGCTGACGTTAGCAGTCCTTGTTACCCCCTCCACACAGCTCCGTCTATCTTTGTGCAAAATGTTTTCTCTTTTCTCTAAGAATAGGTCATTCATGTTTACAAAAGTTGCCCAGGCTTTTTTTTTATTAATTCAGAAACATTTTAATGTCTGGGATCTAATCTGCTTGCTTGCATATCACTTACAATGGGCTGTGGGCAGGCCAGTCTGTACAATAGCTGCTGGGCTTTCTACATGCACAGCCAGAAAGGTCTGAGGAAGGAAGAAACACGGATTTCATTGATCTAGAGGAAACAACCCCAATATTAATATTTCTTTTTGCTTGTAAAATGGAGGCTATAAAGGTGGCAAAAAATTTTTTTTTGCCAGTCTATCTTCAAATGGGTAATTGGGAGGCTGGTAGGAATTTTCAAACATAATATAACAAAATCTAGAAACAAAAAAGTTCCTTTTCATCTGCACAGGGGCTCTGTTGAAACCGAAATACTTGTGGGATATTAGGAATGAAAAATGTCAGCATCCACACTGCCCAGGCTGGCCTGGTTTAGGGCTCCCACCTCATGGCCGGCCGTCATTTCTGCTCTGTAAAAGAAACTCTTTGTCCCTGGAGCATTATTTTTCAGAGACAAGAAACATCCACAAGCGTCCTCTCTCTTTGACATATAGGTCATGGCATTCAGAGAACAATGTGAGGAATCGCCAAGTGGCAGCTCCTGGAATCTTTGGGAGATGAAGCTATTTAGTACGGGTTGAGCTAAGTCATTTTTCTCCTCTGAATTTCCTTCCTAAATGGAAAGTCATTTTTCAAGTGAACAAAATTTGGATTCTTTACTGCCTTGAAATGCAAGGCTTATAAAAAAATAAAGGGCACGGGGGAGGGGAAGGATGTAGAAAACAGAGAGGGACGTGTCATTTCTAAGTCTTAACCTAAAGCCTGTATTAGTGGTGTGTGTGTGTGTGCGCGCACACTTTGAAATCTCAGAGAGGAATTCCGGTCCTCTCATTTGGACCTGAAATGATCCCAACTCTGCAATGAGTACATTGCCTGATGTTTTGGTAGATTGAGAGGTTTGTTGGATGAAGAATGAATACCCATTAATTCCTGCTTCAAATCCAAGAGAAAGACAAGATTGGTGCAGGGACCCTGGCCTCTTTCAGAAACCCGCTGGCATCCCTAACCTCAGTGCAGGACTTAGACAGCAAAGAGGAGCGTGTGGCACAGCTCTGGAATGCAGATCTATTTCTTAGAGGTGAGGGTGCTCTAACCACAGCTTGCTCAAAGCAAATCATTTTTTTTTTTAAGCCCAATTTAGTGGTTTGTGAAACTGTGGTGCTAAAGAACGGTAAGTTCTTTTCGTGGATATCCTAGGGGAATGGCAGCCAAGTCATCTTGTTGAGGTCGGATCTAACCAGACTTTTCACGTGCGTTATGCCTAAAACACACCAAAAACAAAGAAAAGCAGATTGTTTGCATGAGGCCCAGCATGGCAAGCCCCTGTCTGTGGTGGCATATTCATGTGATATGAACATGGAGTTTTTCAGGTTTGCACTGGAAAACTTGAAAAATTCCAAATAAAGAGCGAGCAGAGATAGTATCAAAAAACAAACAAGAAGTCCTTAAGCACAGGCAACGTCCAGCACCGGGCTTTGTTGTTACATGAGGACTTTTACCCAGATACTTTCCTCTTTATAACAGAGGTTAACAGAGCATGTTCCATGCTCATCGTGCCCTCCTTTCCAAATATCTTGTTTTCTACAAACAGAAAGCAGAGGCCAGGCCTTATATTCAGTTATCCTTGACACACCTAACAAACATTAGCAAACACTATGTATTGGCTATTGCCCTAAAATATTTAATCTTCCCCTAACCTTATAAAATGAGGTTATTTTTTAAAGTTTTACATTATTTTTAATTGACAAATAATAATTGCATATATTGATGGGGGTACAAAGTGATATTTCAATACATCTATATATCATGGAAATGTCAAATCTAAGTAATAAAAAATAGAAAATTCTGTATCTTTTTTTTTTTTTAATACAGAGTCCAACCCTATGCCCTGAGAAGAGTGCAGTGGCGTCATAGCTCACCGCAACCTCAGACTTGGGCTGCGGGCACCCCGCTGCCTCAGCCTCAGGAAGCTTCTGGGATTACAGGCACTCGCCACAGTGCCTGGCTGGGTTTTTCATTTTTTTAGGAGTCAGGGTCTCCCTCTTGCTCAGGCAAGTCTCAAACTTCTAAGTTCAAGCAATTTTCCCTCCTCTGCCTCCCACAGCGCTGAGATTACAGGTGTTCACCCCCATGCCCCATGCAAATTCTGTCATTTTTGACAGCATGGAAAAACCTATGTGACAATATATTAAGTGAAATAAGCCAGGTACAAAGGGACAAATATTGCATGATATCACTTATCTGCAGAATTTTAAAAAGTCAAAGTCATAAAGGTACAAAGTAGGATGCTGGTTACCAGAGGCTAGGGGTTGAGGGTTGACAAGAAAAGGAAAGATTTTTGGACAATAGGTGCTAAGTTATGGCTAGGTAACAAGACACAGGACGTGTAAGTAGCACAGCAAATCTAGGCACTCTGTCATCACAGCCTGTTCCAGCAAATAAGCCATAATAAATTCTGTCATTTTTCTACTTTATTTTCCCTTACATCATTCTGATCCCTCTTGACACTACAATAAGTCTTAATAGAGAAAGTCAAAGGGAATACATGTTGAGCTATCTTAAGTTAACTTTACCACTTCTTGCCTTAACCAAAAATCATTCATTCATGGATTCACTCATTTGTTGAATCATGTGCCACAAGTCTTTTTTGTAAAGAAAGTGTTACATGCTTTTCAATTTCAGGTTTTATAAATTTGGGAATTAGGAGGAAGATGACTACATTATCCTTAAATGAAAATAGTATAAAGTGGATTCTGTCCTCTCCGTCAGTAGGCCAAAGAGAGTGTAAGACATGTCGAATGTAAATAAATAATCTTGTTTTCACCCATGTTGATGACTCTTCCAAGCTGTAGCTTCTGTAGATTCTACCAAGGGTAGGGAAAAAGATGATTATGGTTGGAAAATGGATATTATTCTTATTCTCCTTAGTCCTACAGGCAAAGAGAGGGTGGTGCCTGATTTTCAGAAATATTCTTCCCCAGCAAAGCGCCACACAGGGTGACTGGGAGTATCTGATCTGGTGTAGTGTGACATGGAATTCTTCCATCCCCTTGAAAATGTAGGGGATGGAAGGGAAAACATGTAAAAGGGAAAGCATGTTCCATGCTCATCGTGCATAGATTACAAGCTGCTCACATCTCAATTAACTCATTTTCCCTTCCCCATTCCCTACTGACAAGATATTGTCTTCTTTCTAGACAGATAGATAAGATATTGTCTTCTTTCTAGAAGAAATAGATATCATCTATTCTTTCCAGATAGATATCATCTCATTTCTCCCTTTTCTCTTGGCCATTTTTCTTTCAAAGTCAGCAATCTTCTTAGGGCTAAGACTGTGCAACTACCATGTCCCAGGTACTGAGTGAGCCAGGCCATAGGTAAAAATATTCAATAGGTACGTGTATGTCCAACTGATCAGACGTTTACAGGCTAGTAAACTTGATCACTAATATTATCTGGTTACTTCTAACACTTTTAAACAATTTTTTAAAAGACCTTACCAAAATTGTTGCTGTTTAAATGATAGCAAGTTTAATCATGGAAAATCGTGTGACAGTTTTTTTTTTTTGTTTTTTTTTATTAAATCATAGCTGTGTATATTAATGTGATCATGGAGCACCATACACTGGTTTTATAGACCGTTTGACATATTTTCATCACACTGGTTAACAGAGCCTTCCTGGCATTTTCTGAGTTATTGTGTTAAGACATTTATATTCTACATTTACTAAGTTTCACATGTATCCTTGTAAGATGCACCTCAGGTGTAATCTCACCAATCACCCTCCCTCTGCCCATCCTCTCCCCTCCCTTTCCTCCCTCTCCCCCTTGCCCATATTCTTAGGTTATAACTGGGTTATAGCTATCTTGTGAAAGCCATAAATTAGTTTCATAGTAGGGTTGAGTACATTGGATATTTTTTCTTCCATTCTTGAGATACTTTACTAAGAAGAATATGTTCAAGCTCCATCCATGTAAACATGAAAGAGGTAAAGTCTCCATCTTTCTTTAAGGCTGCATAATATTCCATGGTGTACATATACCACAATTTGTTAATCCATTTGTGGATCAATGGGCACTTGGGCTTTTTCCATGATTTAGCAATTATGAATTGGGCTGCCATAAACATTCTGGTACAAGTATCTTTGTTATGATGTGATTTTTGGTCTTCTGGGTATGTGCCTAGTAGAGGAATTACAGGATTGAATAGCAGATCTATTTTTAGATCTCTAAGTCTTCTCCATACATCTTTCCAAAAGGAATGTATTAATTTTCATTCCCACCAGCAGTGTAGAAGTGTTCCCTTTTCTCCACATCCACGCCAACATCTCTGGTCCTGGGATTTTGTGATCTAGGCTAATCTTACTGGAGTTAGATGACATCACAAAGTACTTTTGATTTGCATTTCTCTGTTGATTAAAGATGAGGAGCATTTTTTCATGTGTCTGTAGGCCATGCACCTGTCTTCTTCAGAGAAGTTTCTCTTCAAATCCCTGGCCCAACCTGCAATGGGATCACTTGTTCTTTTCTTGCTTATACACTTGAGTTCTCTGTGGATTCTAGTTATTAAACCTTTGTCGGAGACATAACCTGCAAATACCTTCTCCCATTCTGAGGGCTGTTTCCTTGCTTTACTTACTGTGTTCTTGGCTGTGCAGAAGCTTTTTAGTTTGATCAGGTCCCAGTAGTGTATTTTTGAAGCTGCTTCAATTGCCCGAGGGTTCCTCCTCATAAAATACTCGCCCAGACGGATTTCTTCAAGGGTTTTTCCTGCACTCTCTTCTAGTATTTTTATAGTTTCATGTTTCAAGTTTAGATCCTTAAACCAGTGAGAGTCTATCTT
>CAUYPK010041723.1:0-10104 GCA_963574355.1 Loris lydekkerianus
ATCCATAGAGAACTCAAATTTATTAGCAAGAAAAGAACACGTGACCCCATTTCAGGGTGGGCAAGGGACTTAAAGAGAAACTTCTCTAAAGAAGACAGACGCAAAATCTACAAACACATGAACAAAAGCTTATCATCCTTAATCATCAGAGAAATGCAAATCAAAACTACTTTGAGATATCACCTAACCCCAGTAAGAGTAGCCCACATAACAAAATCTCAAAATCAGAGATGTTGGCATGGATGTGGAGGAAAGGGCACACTTCTACACTGCTGGTGGGAATACCCACTAATACGTCCCTTCTGGAAGAATGTTTGGAGAATACTTAGAGATCTAAAAATAGACCTGCCATTCAATCCTATAATTCCTTTACTAGGTTTATACCCAGAAGACCAAAAGTCACAATACAACAAAGACATCTGTGCAATAATGTTTATTGCAGTCCAATTCATAATTGCTAAGTCATGGAAGGAGCCCAAGTGCCCATCAACCCACAAATGGACTAGCAAATTGTGCTGCATGTGCACCATGGAATACTATGCAGCCTTAAAGAAAGATGGAGACTTTACCTCTTTCATGTTTACATGGATGGAGCTGGAACATATTCTTCTTAGCAAAGTATCTCAGAAATGGAAGAAAAAGGATCCAATGTACTCAGCCCTACTATTACAGCTACATTACAGCTGTCACATGAAGGCTATAACCCAACTATAGCACAAGACTATGGGGAAAGGGCCAAGGAAGGGGAATGGAGGGGGGAGGTTTGGGTGGAGGGAGGGTAATAGGAGGGGCCACATCTATGGTGCATCTTAGAATGGGTACAGGCGATTGCACTAATGTACACAGCTATGATTTAACAATAATATATATATATATATATCATTAGAGAATATGTTGGCCTTTGGAAAAGGTGAGATTGGAAAGCTTATTTTTTCCACCAAAAGAGAAATCGTAATTAAATCAAAAATTTTAACAAATGCTGAAGGAAATGTTCATATTCAAGATCCAAAATCCAGAGGCATAATTTAAAAATACTGATATCAATGTGTAAAAATTTTTCCATTTTGAAAACAATTACTCTACACCAAGTGAAAAGGCAAATAAAAAATTGGGGGAGAATATTTATAATATATATGACAAAGGGCTAATGTCTTTAATATATAAAGGGGTTTAATAAATAAATAAGAAAAATGTCCTACCCTCATTTAATAAATGGGCAAAAGACACACACACTAGTTCATGGAAAAATAAATACAAATTGTTAATAGAGATATTAAAAGGTGTTTAACTTCCTTCATGACTATTTTTTTATTTATCAAACGATACAAATCAAATAGTTTCATGGCCTCAAATATGGGACTTCTGCAGGGCTCTGTCACCCTTTACCTGTTAGCCTTAGTAAGGCTACAGCTAGTATTCCAACCTATGGGCTCATGTTGCTCCAAATTTGTCTGTGGCCCGACTTCTCACCACCCTTTTTCTTTTACATTTTTTGGGGAAGGAACATTAGGAAAATACATACATAGCCACCACTTTGATGAACTGAGGTTACAAGTAAGTGGGCACCTGCTCCTCTCTTCACC
Organism: Loris lydekkerianus; assembly: GCA_963574355.1. Classification (NCBI taxonomy): domain Eukaryota; kingdom Metazoa; phylum Chordata; class Mammalia; order Primates; family Lorisidae; genus Loris; species Loris lydekkerianus. The sequence continues at coordinate 1,584 of CAUYPK010041723.1, forward strand.
AACTTTCCAACCACCCCAGCACATCACTGGCTAGTCCCAGCCAACTGAAAAAAACAAGCTAAATTTACATACACTTTAAGGCAAACACAAGAGTAGCCCTAACAAAGGGCCGGAAATTTATAGTTAAGTCTGATATTTTTTAAACAGAGCATTGTTTCTCACTCAAGGAAGGGTCAGAGGAAGATGGTTTATGGAGCTGGAATGTGGACTCAATTGGACACTTCCTTCAAGGGTGGCTGCCAGTATCTGCAGCCTTTGAGAGAAGGATTCACTTAACTGACTGGCTGTCACTCTTCTGCCTTCCCTGTTATTATCTATAATGTATGGAGCCCTCTTGGGCTCCAAAATGCCTTGTAAGAACCATTTACAAGCATCACTTCCCACAATGCCTTAGGATATGGACCTGGTCATTGTAGAAGTGAAAGCAAGGCAGGGTAGAATGGGAGGTGTCCCATAGCAGCCAGCATCTCAGGCACAAAACTGAAACACTTCATAGCTTACCAATCGGAGAAAAGGGATAAGAAAGAAAGGGCAGATTTTACACAAATAATTTTTTTTTTTTTTTTTTTAGAGACAAAAGTCTCACTTTATTACCCTCAATAAAGTGCCATAGTGTCACAGCTCACAGCAATCTCCAGCTCTTGGGCTTAGGTGATTCTCTTACCTCAGCCTCCCGAGTAGCTAAGACTACACAATGCCCAGCTATTTTTTTTTTGTTTGTTTTTTGTTGCAGTTTGGCCAGGGCCAGGTTTGAACCCACCACCACCTCAGTGAGCCGGCACCCTACTCACTGAGCCACAGGAGCCGCCCCCATGAATAATTTTTAATGGGGAGCTGCTCTTAGAATGTTAAACAGTTAAATCTACCAAGCTGGACACAGCTATTTAACTCCTCAAAACTTCTAAATCAGTACTTCTCTTTAGAAAAACTAGTTTAGTTTCCCCTCTTGGGCCTGCAGCTCCCAGCTTGGGCCTCTCTCCTGCACATGTCCCCAGTATCATGGTTACTTCTTCAGGCAGGGAAGAGGTTCAAGGCCAGCCCAAAGGTGCTGACCTGTTGCCTTAGGTCAGGGGATTCCTAGAAGCAGAGCCCAAGATGAGGATCCTTGGGCACATGGAAGTGTTTCCTGGAGAAACCTGTAAGGGAGTGAGGGAGCCAGGATGGGGTAGGGGAGGAGCTAAGGGTTCAGCTGGTGTCCAGCCACAGCCTGGTCCCAGGGAGAGCTCTGGGGTGTAAGGGGCACCACAGAGTAGAACCAGCCAGAACTCTGGAGCCCTGTCAGTTACTGGCTGAGAGCCACCCATGGGAGGAAGGTATAACCCACCCCCACTTCCTGCAAGAGCAATTATCAGGACGAAGCAGTCAACACAGCACATGCCACAGACTGGAGGACTCGGGTGGGCACCACAGTGTCTACTGCACCTGCCCCATGTCTGGGACTGAACAACTGCAAGCCCTGTCCCTTTTCTCCTTCCCGAGGCTGAGAGACCGCAGCTGCTCGCTCAAGACCGGCCTGACACTGTGTGAGCCAAGGCTGCAGGGACAGGGCAGACTCCTCCAAGCTCTGGCCCAGCCAAAGCCCTGCAGCAGTTGCACAAAGGATCTTTCCCTCTTCCTTCCCACAGACCCCCACTGACAGGTGTTTCCAAGCCTTCCCAAGAATAAAAGAAAGGCTGTCCAAGCCCTGGAAATTCACAGGCTCAGCTTCCTGTGAGGAGACCAGACACCAAGTCCTCTGGATACTCTGGGAGGTGGAAAAGGCATCCACAGCTCCCACCAAAGACGGCAGCTCTTGGATCCTCCTAAAGGTCTGGGGAGCCTGGAGAACACACAGGGGTTAATCCAGTCTCCCAGCATCCCCAGGACCTTGGCTTGTCCCTCCAGTTCTGCTTGGGCCCAGAGACCAAGCAGCTCTCCTTTTATTTATCAGCTGAAAAGTCCCCAGAAGGAGAGGGGCAGATGTGGAACCGAAAAGCGGTCAACCCTTCTGGCACAGAAGTCCAGAGTGAGAGAGACTTTGGTGTTGCTTTTGGAGTTCGTTTGTTTGTTTGTTTGTTTGTTTTTTCCTGAACTGTCTTGCTGATTGTAGAACATGGGCGGGTCCTACCCTTCCCCCACCTCTCTGATGGAGAGATGTGAGGAGAGACCATCTCTGAGAAAGTAGCCCTGGGAGAAGGGGGAGACAGATGCAGGGAGGAGAGGGCTTTCACTGAGAATTCCCGGGGTGGCAAACCCACACACAGAGCCACCCTGACCAGTGAGGAGCCAGACATTGGGCAAGGCCTCAGCTAAACCAAGATGCGGGTGGGGGTGGGGCACAGCTGGGTCCTGGGACACACGACATCTCAGAGGTGCAGGCTTTGCTAATTCAATTCTTCTGGAGCAGAGGCAGGAGAGGGGAGTTGCTTTTAAAATCCTGGTGTTCAGGCTTCAGCCCAGAACAGTTACCTCAGACAGTTTTTCTGAAAGGTACCCAGGCTTGAGCGTTTTAAAGGCTGCCTAGGTCATACCAATGTACAACCAGGGCTGAGAACTACTGAGAAATCTAGAAGGGATAGAGCTGTGTGGACTGAGGCCACCCCCAAATGTGCAGTAGAATCTCTACAGTTGACCTCCTCTTTAGCTCCTTAAGTTGACCTAATTTTCAGAGACTGGACATACACCATGTGTAAGTGCCAGTACAGCAGGCCTGGTTCCTTTTCTTGACCACCTCCATATGATAACCAGTTTGTTACAGTGCCTGGGGTGGTCAACTTACAGAGGTTCTACGGTACTTCAAAGCAGCCTTACAAAAAAGGAAAAAATGGAATTTTCTTTTTCTTTTTTTTTTTGCAGTTTTTGGCCGGGGCCAGGTTTGAACCCGCCACCTCCGGCATATGGGACTGGCGCCCCACTCCTTTGAGCCACAGGCGCCACCCCCAAAAATTGAATTTTCTAAAAGTAAACTGAGTTGGCGATTTAGTGCCCTCTCCCCATTACTAATATTTCTGAGGAAGAAGGGGACTGTGTGGAGCACCCTGAAGGCCCCCATGTGTGCAGGCACAGAGCTGATGCAAAGTGCCCCTGCTTGTGCACATGTCACAGAAGCAGCCAGGAAGCTAGAGTCAGCACCAGGCGTGAAATGCTCGCCGGAGCCTGCAGCTTCCCCTTTTGCGGCCTGTCCCCACCTCTTGTTGGAGCCCTTCCCCTCCTTCTGAGGACAGTCTGGGTCTGGGATGGAGATGAAAGTTATCTAACACAGTGCTTCATACTAAAGTGTTAAAGACTGACCCAGCCAGGTCTCCAGAGGGAAATCTGCTGTGTAACCAGGCAGCCCCAGAGAGGACAGTGCTGGGCCCTCTGCCTGCACTTCAGCCCTGTCTCTGCTTCAGCCCCCTGCCGTTGGGGGAGGAAGACTGCTGATGGCAAACAGGAAACCCCAGTGCAATTGTGCCACACACAAGGACGGAGACTTGAGCTGCGTGCAGGGCTGGGGCCCTACCAAGACCAAGAGATGACAACAGATTCCATATCAGTTTTCTAAACCCTGTCCTGGGTAACACCAAATTTGGGATTCTTTGGAAGAAATAGAAGGTCTACTTACTGTCCTATCTGGAACCTGTACCTCCTCTGTCTCTTTTCTGACCACAATCCCCTTCTTTCCCACTCTGCTCAGGAAAAGATCTAGCCCCAAACACTACCTTGGGGAGAACAGGCCAAGGGTCCTGCATCAATCTCCAGCAATCCACTCCCTTCCCCTTTGTGACTAAAAAGGCCTTTCTCCTCCCCACACCAAAGGAATTTTAAGCCTCAGGAAAGAAAGAGAGGAAGGTATTTGGGAAGAGGTTGCCTGCCCTGCCAGAGGAGGGACAGCACTTGTGGGGCAGGTAGAAAAGGGTTGAGCTCAAGAGAACTAGCAGAAGGCAGCACAAGGGATGGGTCCTTGACATCTGTCTCATGTGTTTGGTAACCGAACAAATCAGGGAGACTTTTGTGCCAGTACAACAGATGCTAAAACAACAGATGTGAGCCTAGTATGGGCTCACTGTTCACCTGCTTTGACTCTAATCCCTGCAACAACCCCATTACAAAAGACAATTTGGGGCATGGTCATTCTTGCCTCTAATCCAAGCATTCTGGGAGGCTGAGCTGGGTGAATCACTTGAGCTCAAGAGTTTGAGACCAGCCTGAGCAAGAGCAAGACCTTGTCTCTACTAAAAATAGAAAAACTAGCTGGATGTTGTTGTGGGCCTGTCGTCCCAGCTACTTGGGAGGCTGGGTCAAGAAGATCAATCATTTGAGTCTAAGAGTTTGAGGTTGCTATGAGCTATGATGCCACAGCACTCTACCCAGCGTGACAGAGTAAGACACCATCTCAAAAAAAGAAAGAAAGAAAGACACTTTATTATCCCCAGTTTGCAGATGATGCAATTGAGGCACAAAGGAGCTAAGCAGCTCTCCCAAAGACACATGGCTAGTAAGAGACAGAGCTGAGTTGCAAATCCGGGACTGCTCAGTGGCAAAGCAGAAACCCTTATACAGTGCAACTTCTCCTGGGGTGAAGAGGAAAAAAGCTTTCAGCACCAAATCAACTGACCCAGCTATATTCTGCAGGGATGTTTCTCCCATGGGGTATGTGTCAGTCCCCTAGAGGGCTCCTTAAGATACAGAGTGTGGCCCCTTCCTCAGGGTTCTGGTTCAATCATTCTGGGCTAGGGACTCAGAAAGTGCATTTACAACAAACTCCCCAGATACTGATGCTGCTGGTAACAGGCTTACCTCAGTCCTTCCAAGAACCCCAGGAGAACAGTTTTATTTTCACCCCAGGGATTAGGTGACTTGTCCCAGGTCACACAACCAGCCTGAAGCACAGTGCTCCTTCCATGGCGCCTCGGCTGAGAGCCAGATCTGAGGGACTGGCTACATGGGAGGCAGGTGCAGGCCAGCTTCAGTTTCCAGCCCCCAGCAAGTCTGCCTGTCCTGGGGTAGGGAGGTGAGTGAGTGACCAGCCAGAGGAAACAGACCCCACAGAGGCCAGGGAGAAAGACCCAAAGCAAGACCTAGGCACTTTGTAGCCAGAGCCACTGACTCTTACTCCACATCACCCTCTGTCCACCCCTCACACTCATGGGTCCTACACACTGCCCCCACCCTGCACCCATAAGAAGCCTCTATTTCTGACAAGTGACAGGGCCAGGTCCTTCCAGAGGCCACCCCGGCCTGCACCCCATACAGAAGGGACAGAAGTGTAGCAGAGCAGACCTGGGATCCCCCAAGCAAGTCTTTGCAAAGCCCCAATTCTTCCCACCCCCAACAGGTGGGTAGCCAGATGAGTGACCCAGAAGGCCGCTGCTAGGGCCACCCAAACAATAGTCTCGCAACCTGGAGAAGCGCCACATGTTTACAGGAAAGTCCTTCTAGCAGTCACCAGTTTCGACCTTCTGGATGAATTTTTATAAGGAAGCCCAAAGGCCCTTAGCCTCTTGTCAGAGTGCCAGGGTGTCGGAGAAGGACAAAAGAAGGGGTGGAAAGGAAGTAAAAACTCCAGACAGAAAAGTCTGTGTGAGTTGGTGTGAAAGTGCAGGTATGGATGTGAGCGAGAGTGTATGGGTGTGTGTGTATGGGTGTGTGTGCGTGTGTATGGGTGTGTGTGTGTCCGTATGTATGGGTGTGTGTGTGTATGGGTGTGTGTCCGTATGTATGGGTGTATGTGTGTGTGTGTGTATGGGTGTGTGTGTGTGTGTGTATGGGTGTGTGTGTGTCCGTATGTATGGGTGTGTGTGTGTGTGTATGTGTGTGTTTGTCCATATGTATGGGTGTATGTGTGTGTGTATGGATGTGTGTGTGTATGGATGTGTGTGTGTCCGTATGTATGGGTGTATGTGTGTGTGTATGGGTGTGTGTGTCCGTATGTATGGGTGTATGTGTGTGTGTATGGATGTGTGTGTGTCCGTATGTATGGGTGTATGTGTGTATGTATGGGTGTGTGTGTGTCTGTATGTATGGGTGTATGTCTGTGTGTATGGGTGTGTGTGTCTGCATGTATGGGTGTATGTCTGTGTCTATGGGTGTGTGTGTGTCCGTATGTATGGGTGTATGTGTGTGTGTATGGGTGTGTGTGTGTCTGTATGTATGGGTGTATGTCTGTGTGTGTGGGGATGTGTGTGTCCGTATGTAAGGGTGTATGTCTGTGTGTGTGGGATGTGTGTGTCCAAATGTATGGGTGTATGTCTTTGTGTGTGGGTATGTGTGTGTCCGTATGTATGGGTATATGTCTGTGTGTATGGGTGTGTGTGTCCCTATGTATGGACGTGTATACAGGAGTGTGTGTGTCCATGTGTATGTGTATTGTGTATGTCCGTGCATATGTGTATGTGTGTGTGTGTGTATGTATGGCTGTGTGTGTGTTTGTGTGCATGCGTGTGTGTCCGTGTCTGTGTGTTTGGGTGCATGTTCATGTATATGGGTGTGTGCACGCGTGAGGTGAGTATGGACAGAACGTAGACTCCAGCTCAGAGAAACCAAGGAACTACCATACTAACCCCCAATATCTGCTGACCCATGGGGAAGAGCTTGTCACATCTGCCTCCCTGAAGCAGCACCTCTATGACATTTAGCCAGAGGGGCCCGGACAGACATAGTCCACCACGGTCTCAGATTCAGAGTGAGAAATTCCATGTGACAGGTTTTGCCCAGGGGAAAGTGGGAAGCCAGTGGAGACAACACTGGCCCCAGTAAAGCCAGTGGGATGGAACACTCCCTGACCTGTGCTCTCAGCCCTGAGCGCTTTCTGCATCCTACCTGGGCAAGGGCAATTCGCACTTTCTTTCAGTCCAATAATTACGGGAGGGCCTAAGGCCTGTGTCCCTTGCCGCTCTCACTCTCCCGTCTGAGAGTTTGGTCTCTCAGCTCTGCAGAAGCACACTGCCCATCCTGGCAGGTGGGGGTGCTGATCCGGTTCCCCACTTCCTACAAGCACAGGTTTCTTTGATAGCCACGCTTCCTGTTTACTGGGTGGTTTCCAAATCACAGGCCTCTCTAAGACGCATCTCTGACCTCACATCCCCTTCCTAAAGGGAACCCCAGCAGTTCTTCCTTTTTTGGTGCTATAGGCTGAGACTCTGAGTTCTGTGTGCAGAGACCTTGGGGCTCCACTACTTGCTACCTGCGTATAGAAAAGCAAGGATGCCTGGCCTCCTCCACCCCCAGAAATGGGCAGATTTCTGGGATGTGAGAAGTGATGAGAGAGAGAGCAAGGAAAGGGGCAAGTGTGTGCTGTCCCTGTGGGACCACCTTGCATCCATGGTCCTTTAACCACGTAAACACATCCAGCATCACATGCAGGGAAACCCACCTCCCCCAGCAGATCTAGGGCCCTTTGCAATGCCAGCAAAGATGGCACATCTGGGAGTTTCCAGAACATTTCCAGGAGGCTGAGGGGAAGTTTGCCACAATACCACATTCATAGCCTTCTCTGACCGCCCTGCCCTGTGACCAGCTGACTAACCCTAAAGGACAGTCAGCAACATGAAAAACGGAACTGCTCCTCAAAATGACCTTCAGAGGCCATCTCTATAAAAGCTTTTTTTTTTTCTTTTTGGCTATGGTATTTTTTAAATTTTTTAATTTTTGTGTGTGTGTGAGAGAGACAGTCTCACTTTGTGGCCCTCAGTAGAGTGCTATGGCATCACAACTCACAGCAACCTCAAACTCTTGGGCTCAAGCAATTCTCTTGTTTCAACCTCCCAAGTAGCTGGGACTACAGGCACCTGCCACAACGCCCAGCTATTTTTAGAGATGAGGTCTCTCTCTTGCTGAGGCTGGTCATATAAATTGTTAACTTTGTTACCAACTTCAGTATTGCACTTCTCCCTGGTAAAGCTGTAAAGCTGCTACCAAGTCAAGACAAATTATTTCATTATAACATGAAAATAGCAACCTTTGGCCTATTGCAAAAGGCTTTTCAAATATGTCAGTCTCTAACTTGTAGAAAATGGAGGGAGGCAGAAATACAGGGTGCTGATTTATGCTTATAACTTGGTCTCATGTTGTGGTATATTTCCAGCTGCAATATTTTTAAAAACTAAGAAGGCAAAACAAGTCTTCATATATAAAAGTATAAAGTAGTCTAGAAATCTTCCATTCAAATTATTTTTTTTTCTTCCCAGTAACTTACCAGAAAGAAATGAGCACTTAGAAACCTTAAGGGGTTCTTTAAATAAGAGTCAGAAAAGATATATCCTGTATATACTCAAGTATAAGCCGACCCAAGTATAAGCCGACCCCCTTAATTTTACCCTAAAAACTGGGAAAACTTAGTGACTTGAGTATAAGCCGAGGTGGAAAATGCAGCAGCCACTGGTAAATTTCAAAAATAAAAATATATACCCAAAAGAATTATAATAATTGAGGAATCAGTAGGTTAAATGCTTTTCAATATTTATTGCTAAAGAAACTAGCTGTAAACTAGCAACAACAACTTTAAAACTTTAAATAAAGTGCAGAAAACCGTAGCTTAACAGGTAATCAAGCTGTGGGTTAT
>CAUYPK010041725.1:0-18110 GCA_963574355.1 Loris lydekkerianus
GACATCCCCCAGACACATCATAATCAATTTCACTAAAGTTAATATGAAGGAGAAAATTCTGAAAGCTGCCAGACGAATAAAAATAGACCTAGCATTCAATTCTGTAATTCCTCTACTGGGCATATACCCAGAAGACCAAAAATCATATCATAAGAAAGATATCTGTACCAGAATATTTATTGCAGCCCTATTCACAATTACTAAGTCAAGGAAAAAACCCAAGTGCCCATCGATCCATGAATGGATTAATAAATTGTGGTATATGTACACCATGGAATATTATGCAGCCTTAAAGAAAGATGGAGACTTTACCTCCTTTGTGTTTACATGGATAGAGCTGGAACATATTCTTCTTAGTAAAGTATCCCAAGAATGAAAGAAAAAGTATCCAAAGTACTCACCCCTACTATGAAACTAATTTAGGGCTTTCACATGAATGCTGTAACCCATTTGCAACCTAGGGGGAAGGGGGAAAGGGAGAGGAGGGAGGGGGGAGGTGGGTGGAAGGAGGGAGATTGGTGAGAATACACTTGTGGTGCATCTTACAATGGTATATATGAAACTTAGTAAATGTGGAATGTAAATGTCTTAACACAATAACTGTGAAATTATCAGGAAGGCTATGTTAACCAGTGTGATATAAATGTGTCAACCAGTCTGTGAAACTAGTGTATGATGCCCCATGATCATACCAATGTACATAGCTATGATTTAAAAAAATAAATAAATTAATTAATTAATTAATTTTAAAAAAAGAGTGTAAGAATGGAAAAAAAAATAAAAAGTCAACTGCAAAGGACTCCTACCATGTGTACATTTATTTATGGTTTCCTTAGGACTGCCTTTTACTGTTGTATTTTGTGTTGAGAGGGTGGCCAGGAATAGGTGAGAATGCTAAAAATGGACACATAATAGATATATGCTCTAAACTAAAAATAATTGTCAGGGCATGTCACCTCTGTTAGGGCTGCCCTGATACGATACGATATACCCCAGTAATACAGAATGCTGGCTCTGAGCAGCGCTATCTCACTTAGACTCTGCCTTGATACATACCCAGCTCTGTGACTCCTTAGGTCTTGTTTTTATTCACCTGTAAATTTGCTGGAGTACTAAATGGTTCAATGTGTGTGAATCCTGGAATATAATAAACATGCCACAAATATCACACTTTTCATATGGAGAGGACCTTTTCTTACTTTTTATATAAACATGGAATATTGCCTTTATTGACAACAGACTTTATTTTATTCATTTTGTTGTAATATTCCAAACCTATTCAGATGCCACAGGAGGAATTAACACCCAGAAGAAAGATTGGCTTACTTCTCTGCTCTAGAGAATAGAATTGGACAGAAGTATGGAGTAAGGATTTGACTCATTATAAGAAAACCTTTTAAGCTATTAACCTTTTAAGCATATCCAAGAAAAAAACATGAACTGCCTTATGAAATTCTAGTCTTTTAGTTATTTTACATATTCAAGGGAAAGCTAAGGGAATATTCATAAAAATAATTAAATGTAATGTTATTAATAATAATGTCATTATTAATATTAGAGACTTGGATCTCTAAAAATCTTTGTAAATTATCTTCTATGTCTTTCTTTTATCCGGAATTTTAATAAAAAATTTAGTGTTAATTAATATTCTTTTTTTTTTTTTTTTTTGTAGAGACAGAGTCTCACTTTATTGCCCTTGGTAGAGTGCTGGGTCATCACAACTCACAACAACCTCCAATTCCTGGGCTTAGGTGATTCTCTTGCCTCAGCCTCCCTAGTAGCTGAGACCACAGGTGCCTGCCACAATGCCCAGCTTTTTTTTGCTGCAGTTTGGCCAGGGCTGGGTTTGAACCCACCACCCTCAGTATATGAAGTATACTTCATATGGCGCCCTACTCACTGAACCACAGGTGCCACCCATATTAATTAATATTCTTAAGAATCTTCTTAGATATCAGAGAATTATTATCTCATATCCATCTTGATCTTCATGCTTAAAGTCTTTTATAATATTTTAATCCTTATTTCTTTATTATTTTTATAATAGCTCTATTAATTTATAAGAACTTAATTAAAATTTTTTTTCTAAATGTGTTCTATAGTGTTTGCTTCATTTTCTTTCAATTATTTATTAACATTGAAGCAAGATCCAGAATTTAGAGCCAATAGACTTGGCTTATCTTGTTGTGTTCCGTTTCTTTCTGGGGCTCTGATCTTCTGTTTCTGCCACAAAGTATTTTCTAATAATAGCCACAGGAATACTTCTAATCTCATCTGCTCTTTCAGAATCTTATGACATTGCCTTCAGTAGGGACTTTGTGGTCCTTCTTGAATGTAGGTAGGCCTACGTGAGTGCCTCAACAAATAAAAGGTGGTAGAAATGACACGGTGGAATTCTGAAGGTTTGATTAGAAAGTGTCACACAGCTTGTGCACATTTCTTTTCAGGAATAACACCTTTTCAGTTCTGACCAGCTTTGTAAGAATACCTGCTTACTTGAAGTCATCATCACAGAGAGAATATATCCATGCCCAAAATATGCCAAAGAAAGAGAAGCTCAAGAAGTCCCAGCTGTTTAGCTATTCTCATGTATGTGAGTGAACGAGCACTCATATGATTCTGGCTTTCATCACTATCTGACTCCTACCAATCAGTAGACCTCAAATAAGAACTAACTAGCTAATCCCAATCAACTGCCGGAAATGTGAGATATAATAAGGAGACAGTCGTTGCTGTTGTTGAATCCACACATTTTGGAAAGTTTTGTTATACAAGTAACGCAAAGAGTGTCCCAAAAGTCACCCACAAGATCACCATACATAGGGAAAATGGGAAATTGTAGCTAAATGTACGTTTATTTACAAAACATTCATTATAAAGTTTTACAAAATATTTTCAAACTATTCTCTGTTGGCCATCTCTTTGTAAAACTAAATTTGTAATAAATGGTTTGTAAATAAAGGTACATTTAGGTACCATGGCCCATTTTCCCTGTGTACAGCAACTTCATGGGCGACTTTTGGGACGACTTGTAGAACACTGGGCTAAGTCATATATCTGACCATATTTGAATAACTTTTATGAGACTAATTCTCTACCAATAGCAACTATAAAATCTGCCTAAAAGACAAAAAGGGAAATAAAAAAACTGTTAAAGGCATGAGAGAGAAAACGAGGAAGCCAGAGTGTCAGACGTCAGTGGTCTGGAGAGAAAGAAGGAAAGTGCTTTGAGAAGAAGGTACTGTAAGGCAGAACTTCCCGATGGCATCTCTAAACCATTGAAAGAAAATAACTGTATTATTGCATAATGTTCTTACTGGGGGAAATTGGGTAAAATGTTCAGGGGATCTCTTTATTATTTATCACAAATGTCTGTGAAACTACCATTATCTTAAAAGAAAAACTTAATTAAAAAATCAATACAAAACCAATTAATTTGATAAATCTTGCATGCTTTAGATAAAATTCTAAAATTTTAGCACCAAAAATTAAAAAGAACACATCATCACATATTTTTGATTGTAAAGAAAAAAAAAAGACACTAAGGAAGATGTTATTGTAATATATTTGACAATTTAGATGAAAACACAACTGAAACTAACATGGGAAGAAATAGCAAAAATGGGTAAATGTGCTGAATTCTTAATTGAAAACATTTTGGGAAGCATTCTCAAATCCCAATGTCTTCATTAATGTATTCTACCAAATATTTAAAGAAAAGATAATACCAATGTTAGATTAAACTCTTTCAGAGAATAGAAAAATAAGAAACAGTTGCCAACTTGTTTTGTGAGTTAGGCATGACCTTAACACAAAACCTGACAAAAAACATGCAAGAAAGAGAAAAATACTTTATAAGCCAACATCTCTCATGAACATGCACACAAAAAAGCCTAAACAAAATATAAGAAAATTAAATCCAGAAATATAGAAAAATAATACAATATTCTGGTCACATTGAGCTTATTTCAGAAATGAAATGTTGGTTCAACATTTGGAACTACATCACAAATTAACAGAAAAAATGATAAAAACCATATGAGGTTTTCAATAGATGCATAAAAACCATCAAAAACATCAAGTGCCTTGAACTAAATTTAATAAAATTTATTCCATACTCGCAGTGAACACCACAAAATATTACTAAGAGAAAATTTTTAAAAAGTTCTAAATAGATGAAAATATATACCAGGTAAATATACAGGGTAGCCATAAATTTTAAATGTGCAATTTAAAATAGTGTGCAATTTTAAATTCAGAAATTCAGAGGTTCAAAGGTATCAAAAAAGATCTGAAAAGACAACGTGGGAAAACAGCAGCAATAAAACACTAATTAAAAACCACAATATTAGCACAAAGATATGACAAGTAGACTTATATAAAAATAATAAAATACCCAGAAATAGACACAAACTCTGTCATTGACTATATGAAAGTACCAGGGCAGTGTGGTGGGCAAAGAGGGGTCATTTTGATAAATGACTTAAAATTAATTATGTATACTTATGAAAAACTTATTATAATACTTTTCTCACACCATATATGACCATTTATTCCATATATGTAAATTTATTCCAGATACACCTTAGACCTAATTACAAAGATGCTAAAAGAAGACATGCGGGAAAATTTTCATATTTTTGGATTAGGCAAAGATTTCTTAAACAAGAGTTCATATACACACATGCACACACACAAGTGCTAACCATAGAGTAAAAAAAATTGATGAACTAGATTTAATTAAAACTGATAATTTTTATCCATCAAAAGACATCATTAAGAGGGTTAAATGCAAACCACCTGGTGGAGAGGAGATATTTTCAATCACATATCTGACAAATAACCTATATTCAGAATATATAAATCATACAAATTAATTAGAAAAGCAAGACCCCATCTCTATTAAAAAATAGAAAAACGGAGGTAAGATGATCACTTGAGCCCAAGAGTTGGAGGTTGCTGTGAGCTATGGATGTCACAGCACTCTACCCAGAGTAACAGTTTGAGACTCTGTCTCAAAATAATAACAACAATAATAATAATAATAATAAGAAGAAGAAGAAAAATACAATAGCTTAATTATTATTATTATTTTTTTTTTTGAGACAGTCTCATTTTGTCGATCTTGGAAGATGCCATGGCATGATAGCTCACAGCAGCCTCAAACTCTTGGACTCAACTGATTCTCTTGCTTTGGCCTCCCAAGTAGCTGGGACTTAAGGTCACCACCTCAACACCCAGCTATTTTCAGATATGGAGTATCTCTCTAGCTCAATCTGGTCTCCAACTCTCCTGAGCTCAGGCCATCCACACGCCTCAGCCTCCCAGAGTGTAGGATGGCAGGCATGAGTCACCCCAGCCCCAGCCTAAAAGCAGCTTAATTTAAACATGTGTGAAAAGACTTTAATATATGGGTGGCACCTGTGGCTCCCATATACCGGAGGCGGCAGGTTCAAACCTGGCCCCAGCCAAAAACTGCAAAAAAAAAAAAACAAAAAAAACAAAAAAAACTTTAATATGCATTCCTCCAATGAGGTTATCCAAGTGGCCAAAAGTTATAAGAAAATGTGTTAAATGAGACAAGGTAAGATATGGACAAAATAATGCAAGGCAGGCAGTGATGGAAACCACTCACGGACTCCAAAACAGGCCAGCGGAAGTCTTCAAGGAAGAGGTAGCATCTGAGTTGGATGTTGAAGTTTCAGTGTAATCTCTACCTGTGTAGATAAGAAAATTTTTTTTCACTAGGAAAAAGAGCTCAAAAACCGTGCAAGTGCTAGAATGTAAAGAATATATGTGCATACATATGTGTGTGTTTTATGAGAAAATGCAAAGAATGAATATGGTCTGTGGGAAAACATGGTCCGTGTGAAAACTTATGAATGGCGTCTCTACTACAGCATGTGAATTAATTGTCCTTGAAGCATATCAATACATTGAGCATCAAAAGTTAGAAATGCATCGAATCGTTTCTATTGGCAGAATACAGACTTTATTTTCACTGATTGAATTTCAGGGTTTGGGGAAATCACAATGTGCATGGCAGGATGGTTGAAGGGAACAGGCCTTCTAAGTGGACAAATTTGGGAAATATTCTTTTGTACCTAAAATAATTTAAATAAACATTTTGAAATTAATTTGTGGAGGATCAAGAAGTGTAGGCTATGGATTGGATATTATTAGGTAGTATATAATCTATGTTATTATTAGAGTAGATTAGGAGTGACTGATGATTTTTGAGCAAGGGAATGACTACAGAAGCCATACTTGTGGTCATCTCACCTGACATGGAACAAAATAGATCTTGTCTCAGAACTCATTAAATTAGGCCACAGCACAAGAGACGATCCACGTGTGAATTCTTTGTGCGTGGCTCTTCCCACACATCGAGAATCCAAGAGATAAAGATGCAACTAGGCAAGGTAGAACTGCTCAGAACTCAATTTGGGAGGTGGTGAAACCAAGTCTGCTTTCAGCACCAGTGTTCCGGGGTCCTCAGGCACCTCAACATCTGTGCAACACAAACAGATCAAGTGCGTGGCCCGGGTCAGGCGGCAGGAGGTTTGCCAGGTTTTTCCTAGAAACACCCTTCATCCAGGTGGTTTCTCTGCTCAAGCTATGATTTAAGGTTGGGGGTTAGGAAACGGTGCATTCATGGGGCAGCGGGTGGGACAGGGAATGGGGATGGGAGGGAAGGAGACACTGTTGCCTTTAAAAAGACTTCTCTGTGACTTCACCTGAGTTTAAGACTGTGGCAAGTCTCCAGAAAAAGATTTTAGGAATTGTACCTCCGGCCATTCTCTTCATAGCGGTTGTTTTAAAACATTCCTAGAGGATACTTTCTCCTCTCTCCCAGTGTGAGCCCTGGGCAACCGGCCAAAGTTGTTTTAAATCTGAGTTGAAAGTTCTGGCTCTTTGTATGTGAATATGTGCCAAAAGGAAGTCTAATAACTTATCATGTTGAGGCACCTCAGGGAAGTCCAGAAGCAGAATTTTTTGAGAAGGGGTTTAGGGAGTGAGTTTATTAACCCTTGACCTGATTGTAGCCCTTTTAGAGCTACTATTTGTATTTAGTTAGTTGAGCAAGATTTTTTTTTTTTCAGAGATAATAAGCCTAATAGTCCTGAGACCTAGGTTTATTCATTGAAACTTTTTAATTAATTATGTCACTAACCAACTGACGTTATCCTATGTCTCAATTTCTTCCTCTGTGAAATGGAGATAAAGTCTATGTGGCATACCCCATTAATATGCCTTTGAAGTGAAAGTTCCATAAAAGACCATGAAATAAATTCTCACCAGAGTTTTCACAGAGCACCTGTTGGCACTGTACTAACAGCTGCAAGGAGTTCAAGAAAGATTTAGGACATCAGCACCTGCACTCAAATGTTATAGCAGCATAATTCACAATCTTAAAGATGTGGAAACAACCCGAGTGCCCACCAATAAAAGACTGTATTAGTAAAATGTGGTATATGCATACTATGGAATACTACTTAGCCATTAAAAGATTGAAGACCTAGTTTCTTTTGTGACAACCTGAGTGAAAGTGGAAACCATTCTTCTAAGTGAAACATCACAAGAATGGAGATAGAAACACAGGTACTCAATACCAAGTTGAAACTAATCGATCAACACTTAAGCACATATATGAAAGAAAATCTCAATGAAAACCAAGTGGAGGGGTGAGCAGGGGAAGATGGGATGGGTAAATTCATACCTATTGTGTACTGTGCACAGTATTTAGGTGAAGGACACACTTATATCTTTGACTCAATCTGTACAAAAAATAAATATGTAAACAAACATACATACCCCTAACAGTCTGAAATTAAAATAAAAAAAAACTTAAGAAAAGCAATACTAGGACACCATTTCTAGTTTTTAGGACATAAAGATGTGGCTTACAAAGCAAAGTATGTCAAATTCCATATAGTTTGATGCTATTGTGGTATATTTCCACCTCCACCTCCCATCTTTTTTAGGATAGAGTCTCTTGTTACCCAAATGCTGGGAATAATGACAGTGACAGTTTGCAGCAGAACCTTCCTCTCTGCTGCTGCCCTAAGCAGGAGACAGGTCCCTTGCTCAAGGCCCTCACATGACTCGGGACTGGTGGGCAAAGGGTTATAAAAGTCCAGTCCTACTCGCAACACTTCAAGGGCCTGAAGGGCCACCCTGGCTCTAGAGCTCTGTGTGGGGTTGGATTTGGTCCTGGTAGAGCAGGCACTGCCTCTCCGCTCCTTCAGCAGCCTGGTCCTGCTTCCTTCACTTTCTCAGATCTGTTGATCCCTACAAAATGCCCCAATTCCTTTGTGCAAATCTCCACGTCAGAGTCTGCTTCTCAGGTAACCTGACCCAAAGTAATTACTCGGGGTTGGGTGGGGTGCTATGGAAATTTATAGAAAGCAGGAAGCAGATCCTATTTTGAAAAGAGGAGGTAGGAAAAGCTGCGCTCGTGGAAGATGAGATTCATGATTTGGTTTGATAAATGTGTGGGGATTTTTATTGGAAGAGATGGTGGAAGAGGAAGTGGGGAAAGAGTGTTTATTACTATATTAGAAATAGAATATTTGAAAACTCAGAGGCAAGAAAGTGAGATATGTGTGTCTGAAAAGTAAAGCTCAGAGAGGCTAGCTAGTGGGCACGGATCATTCATGGAACACTATCAAATCAGAAGGAGGAGAATGAGCGTGTGTATAATGGAGATTCCTAAAACCCCGGCTTTGAGTAACACACTCAATCAGAGAGAAGGAAAAGGTAACAGAGATTTAATTAGTAGAGCAGGTACATATCATAGGCTATGCTTTTAAAGAATTATCTAAGAGCTAAAATAATGAAGTGCTTTAAAATATAAGACAGGGTTATGATACTTAATGATTCCTAACCATATAGGAAATGAAAAAGGTTCCAAATAAAATGATGAGAAATATATCTTTAATATTGAAGCATGTGAAAAATATTCCAATATATGCAGTATGCTTTTTTGTTTGTTTTTTAATTTAATAATTATTGAGGCTAAGTGGTTTAAGGATTGCTGTCAGGAGAGAGAGAGAGAGAGATCATCACAAGCAGGACAGAAGGAGAGAGATATTAAGAGGGAGGAAGAGAGGGGGAGAAGGAGAGACTTTCATAAAATTTTACCTTATGGAACCACAGAGCTCCAGGTCTGTTGTTCTACTACTTTATTTCATGTCACATGTACAACAATATGATATTTCTACTCCGTGAGAAAAGATTGCACCCTAATGAGTCTCTGAAAGAAAATTAAGCTGCTTTTGGTTTTATCTTTTATCCTTCACCCATTACTATAGAAACAGCTGGTACATATTTGAAAGTCATAGAACCCAGAAGGACTGGCTCTCACCCTGGTTCTACCTATAAGATATCTGTAACTTTGGGAATGCAACTGCCCACCCTGAATCTTGGTACATTCATCTGACAATGGTAAGCTGTGATGAGACTTGGATAAGATTAAAATAGTGTTCCGTGGATTTCAAAAATGTAATAGATGTGTGAAGTGGAATCATGATTTCACAATTTTATATAAGATAGCCCTGACCAGAACATCACAATTTTTGGACTTCGTCAATAGTTATCTGTCCAAATATGCAATACATAAAGGAAAAACTGAAACTCATCTTTCATTACTCATTGACTACTATCCTTTATATGGCTTCCAGAAAAACATACAATGGTTTATCTGGTGAGGTAATTATGTCTTTAGTCAAGGGCCAGAACTCAAGACCAATATCTTTACGGACTTTCTGAGATAAATTCTTATACTGACAAAAGGCTATTGTTGTGATTGCCAATGAAATCTTCATCATAAAATCTTTCCCAAGTCTGACATCATCAAGAGTTTTTCCACACTTTCTTCTAGGATTTTATCATTTCGTGTCTTAGATTTAAGTCTTTTTCCATCTTAGTTAATTTTTGTAAGTGCTGAAATAGGCAAACCCAGTTTCAATCTTATCCAGTCCTCCCAGCACCATTTATTGAATAGGGATTCTTTTTCTCGGGGTATGTTTTTGTTTGGTTTAGCAAAGATCAGGTAGCAATAAGAGACTAGTTTCATCTCTTGGTTTTCTATATTGTCCAAATGTCCACATCTCTATTTTTGTGCCAATGCCATGCTGTTTTGATCATGTGGACTTGTAATATAACTTAAAGTCTGGTTTAGTGATGTCTCTATCTTCATTTTTATTACTAAGAATTGCTTTGGCTACATAGGTATTTTTCAGTTTCAGTATGAAACGAAGACTTCAGTGGCAATTGAAAGAATAACAAAAATAAACAAATGAGACTTAATTAAACTGAAAAGCTTCTACACAGTTAAGGAGACAACAACCAAATAGATGACCTCCAGAATGGAGAAAATATTTGCATGTTATGAATCTAACACAGGCTAGATAACTAAAATCTACAGAGACCTCAAATTAACCACCACCACCAACAACAAAAAGAGCAAACATTCCCATCTATTACTGGGCAAGAGAAATGAACCAAACCTTCTCTGATGAAGAAAAACAAATGGCTAACAAACATAAAAAAAGTGTTCATTGTCCCTAATCATCAGAGAAATGTGAATCAAAACCATTCTGAGATATTACCTACCCCCAGTGAAAATAGCCCAAATTACAAAGTCCCAAAGTTACAGATGCTGATGTGGATGTGGAGAGAAGGGAAGACTTCTACACTATTAGTGATACTGTAAACTAATACTGCCTCAAAGAGCTCAAATTAGGTCTCCCCTTTAATCCTGCAATCCCATTACTAGCCATCTACCTACAAAAATAAAAAATCATTTTATCATGAGGACATTTGCACTAGACTGTTTACAGTAGCTCAATTTATAATGACCAAGATGTGGAAACAACCTAAACACCCACTAACTCGGGAATGGATTAATAAGCTATGGTATATGTATACCATGGAATACTATTGAGCCACAAAAAAAGATGGAGACTTTATATCTTTTGTATTAACCTGGATGGAGTTGAAGCACATTATTCTTAGTAAAGTATCATAAGAATGAAAACAACAAGTATCCAATTTACTCAATACTAATATGAAGCCAGTAGAGACACTAATACATGTCTACATAAGAGAAAAACTCAATTCAATTGAGTTTGGGGGGAATGAAGAGGGAATATTGATACAGTAGCCATTCATTTTGAAGAACATCAGCCATGGTACATCAAGGAGTAAACTCTGTTAAACACAGGCCTTTTGCTCTCAGATGCCTGAAACTGCCTCACTTTACGGGATATCACCTGCCTCCCACTTCACGTCCACACCACTGCAGCTTGTTCCACATCCTAATGTTAAACATTAGGCTGAGCTCTATTAATATCATACACCATTCTTTGGACTTGGGAAACATGTCATTCTGATCATAAATGTAGTTTTTTCCCCTTTAAGTCAGTCCTGCAAATTCTCCCAATCACATGTCCTCTTGATTTACTGTGATCTAACTCATATTCCATAGTCTTTTTTTTTTTTTTTTGAGACAGAGCCTTAAGCTGTCACCCTGGGTAGAGTGCTATGGCATCACCGCCCATAGCAGTTTCCAACTCCTGGGATTAAATGATTCTCTTGCCTCAGCTTCCCAAGTATCTGGGACCACAGGTGCCCACCACCATGCCCGGGTATTTTTTGGTTGTAGTGTTATTGTTGTTTGGTGAGCCTGGGCTGGATTTGAACCTGCCAGCTCTGGTGTATGTTGCTGGCACCTTAGCCACTTGAGCTACAGGCACTGAGCTGGCACAGTCTTTTGAAAAAAGGTTTTATTCTCTCTCTCTCAATGTAAGATTATGTACAGTTTCTGTGGAAGTCAATTATCTCATCTAATTAAGGAGCAGGGCTGTAGCTAGCTTGGGGCTATATTATGCTCAGCCCACTGCAAAGGGTGTGTACAAGAAAGAATATGACAGATATGCATGGCTAGGTGGAGACTTTTTATCTCATGTTCAATATCCTTCCCTAATAGAGAGCAGTATGGAAAACTAATAGAGTCTTACAAAACAAGACTATGGCTATGTGATGTCTATTTTCTGAAGTGAGATCTTTAATCATAAAAAGGACCTCTTATGATCAGGCTGAAATATGTCATAATGTTCTAAACATTCAGTGTAATTATTCTACATTTTTATCACTACATTTATGATCAGGTTTATGGGAAACTGTCATGGATGTAATCAGTTTTTTTGTCCCATCTCAGACAATTTGATAATTCTTTCTCAAAGGACCTAGCCATCTTAGATCACACTGGTGACAGTCTAGAAAACAAATGAATGGCACTTCCATGACTTTTTTACTGATTATCTGGCTCATTCATCTTAATTTCAGCTAATCTATAAAACAATTAACAAGGTTTCTGTCAGTTTTAGAACTCTCAGAATTTATCTATGATTTATTCAATTTCCATGGTGAGATCTGCTGTCTCAGTTCAGAAGACATTTAGAATCATAAAGTATTTCTTTAATCTCAAGTTTTCTTACAATTTTAACAGTTTGCTGGAATGATGTATTAACTAGAGTCATGCAACTCAAAGGGTGGTCTACAGACTGGCCTGTGTTGTTACAAATATACCGTCTCAGTTCCTAACCCAGATCTACTAAGTTAGAATCAGCGATTTACCAAAATTCCCCAATGATTTAATGCACATTAGAATTTAGATTTGAGGGCTGGCACTGCAGAGATCTTCCAGATCTGATGCCAAGGTTCACTGCAAACAATCCCTTTCTTAGCAATAAGGTGAACATGCAGAGCTGTTTCCCCAGGTGACATCTGAATATCTCAATTACATGAATTACTTGGTAGTAGAGATTGGAGCTTCTCTCTTGTTACTGGCAATGAATAGACTGTTTCAACTCCTGCTGATGACTCAGTCTCTTCTTCCATAGCTGGTTTCATAATCCCACATTTTTGGGTCTATGGAAAAGATAGAAGACTACAGGGCAGCACTTCAGATAATTCACAATCTTTTCATGTGCATAAAATTTGTTTTATTATGACCATAGAAACTTTCCTTTTACAGAATTCAAAGGTAACTTTATAAGGAAAGGTATCGTATTTACTCTACTACATCAATATTCCCCTTACAAACTATTAAAATCAACATTTTACAACCAAAACATTGACTTTAATAGTTGTCCTGAAGAGTGATTCTTTCTTAGCTCCCAATTTAAAAAAATCTCAAATTATCTTGAAAATTGAAAATAAAAAAGAAGTATTTGTTGAAGATAATTAGGAGTACAGATTAGCCTTTTTTGTTTTGTGTTATTAGATGAATAAATTTATTCAAATCAAGCACCTAATTTTATGTTTTTTCTACTATGCATTAGTTAAGATTACATTTCTAAAAATTCACCCTGGATAAGGTTAATGGAAACCTAGATTTCAGGTTTGGAGGTAAGGCTAACTGGACAGACTTTTGTACAGGTTCATATTTCATTTGTAGTTCAAAGTTGCAAATATAATCCTTCCAGATTTTGAGAATTTATCTACCAAAAATGTATTGATTTCTTAATATAGCCTATTTGGAAAGAAGTATGTAGAATCCTCAAAGACATTTTCACATTAAAATAGAAGTACTTACCCTCACCAGGTGCTAATTGTCTTTGAACTACATCAATATTTGTCTTGTCTCCAATCTAGGCTCTATATATTGAAAACTGTGCAAGAAGATGGCCCTCTTTTATGATGGACCTAATAAAAAGTCAGCTAAAATTACATGAATCTGAGTGAGATCAGATTGATGCATAATGATTAATAAATTATTATGGGCACATCACTGGATTGGTTTCCAAGACCAACTCTTATATACTGGCAACTTTCATTTCCTTGGAACATTCTGTCCTGGAGCCATGAGACCACCATGCTAGCAATGTAGGAAGGCCACATAGAGAGCTGCCCCACCAAATTCCATCTGTTCAAGCCACCCTTCACACACCAGACATGTGTATGAAGAAGCCACCGCATGACTCCAGCCCCAGCCACAGCCATACTCTAACTGCATGGGAAATATGGGAAATAACCCAATGAGACATACCCATCTTAGCCTACAACCTGCCAGAACTCTGAGAGCTAAAACCACAATGTTGTCTTGAGCCGTTAAATTCTGGGGTAAATTATTAGGTTGTGAAAGGTAACTGGAATAGTTGGTCGGTGTCTAAAGGTTGAAACTCTTGATTATATTCAGTTGTCTACATTGCAACATTGATATCAGTTGAAGGCTTCCTGAAACTTCATGGAGGGGCCATTCTGTCCATTGGGGTAGAGATGATGAGTCGAGGACACAGTCTTAGCAATAGGTTGGGAGAAGCTTTTGCAAGGGCCCAACAATTGTATAGGATTGCTGCTGATAGACTGTCCCAACCCTTTCCACAGTACCAAAAGAAGATGAAAATGAGAAATACAGAGTTCCCATGAAACCAAAACACTTCATTTACTTTTCTGTTTGGTGGAGTTATTGATATCTATTTTATAGCAACAGGGAATAGAGTAAGTAAGATCCCACCACTCATAGAAGACACACATTAGGGAACTAGATTTAAAATATACTAATAAACAAACAAATAGAAAAATAACTACAGCTTGTGTCTTGTTAACAATTTATAGTGTATAATTTATTAAGATAGTGAAAGCTAGGGGGAAAATGGTGTGGACTGGAATATTGCATCATTTCTCTAAATATGGCTTACTTCTTCTTTTGTGAACTGTCTTCAAAGTCACTTATCATACAAACAGCCCCTTAATCTTTATTTGTAATCTCACCTTATTATTGACCCCCAAATGATATTGCCCAGATAATTCACCTATCTTTGTGCTAAGACTTTGAATCTATTTTCAAAGTTGACAATCACTTTTTAAAACATGAATTTTACATTATGAACCTATGAAAAATAACATTGTTTAGAGACTAAGACAATTCTGTGAGACAACTCAGAGTTTATTTGGAGTAATGGACACATTGTTTAGGTAAATATCTTACTATACAATTAAGGTTGTATTTTAAAATGGACAAAGTTAATTTGCTAGGTTTGCTTATAGATCACTTATAGCAGTGAGATTGATAGCAGGTACTGTAGACTTCCCCTGCCTGTGGTTTCAAATTTAATGGTTTCTGTTGTACATGGTTAACTGTGGTCCAAAAAAAGAGATGAAGAGAGAGATAAAGAGACCACATTTATATAACTTTTAACACAGCATATTGTTATAATTGTTTTATTTTAATATTAGTTATTGTTAATCTCCTATTGTGCCTAATTTATATATTAAACTATTATAGTAATGTGTGCATAGGAAAAAGCACAGTATATTGAGTACTATCCACAGTTTCAGGCATCCAGTAAGGATCTTGGGACACATACCCCATGGATAAGGGGGAACTATTGTACTTTCTTCATTGGAATTGAATCTGAAATTTGATGTATCAACTAGTCAAAGACAATTTGTATTAAAAATTATATTGTATTATTTTTTGAGATCTTTAAAGTATGACAATGTAGTTTGAATATTACAGCCCAGTTCATAATTGCTAAGTCATGGCAGAAGCTCGAGTGCCCATTGACCCATGAATGAACTAATAAATTGTGGTATATGTCCACCATAAAATATTATGCAGCCTTTAAAAAAGATGGAGATTTTACCTTTTTCATGTTTACGTTGATGGAGCTGGAACATATTCCTCTTAGCAAAGTATCTCAAGAATGGAAGAAAAAGTACACAATGTACTCATGCATACTATGAAACTAAGTTATAGCTTTCATATAAAAGCTATAACCCCGAATTATGTGGTTATAGAATATGGGGAAACGGTAGGGAGGGGAGAGAAGGGGAGAGCCTCCGTGAAGGGAGGGTAATTGGTGGGAGGACACCTACTGGGCATCTTACAAAGGTACCTGTGAAATTTACTAAATGTAGAATATAAATGTCTTAACACAATAACTAAGAAAATGCCGTGAAGTTGATGTTAACCAGTATGATGAAAATATTTCAAATTGTATATAAAACCAGCACATTGTACCCCATGATTGCATTAATGTACACAGCTATGTTTTAATAAAAAAAAGAATAATAAAAAAAAGGCATAGCAGTGTTGTAAGCCTCAGTTATAATATGATTCCACATGGACTTGGGTGCATTTGCGATTACAGTACCTTATCTCAAGATGCTGCAAACCTCCTTCACTGTTCCAGAACACTTTGTGGAGCCCACTGAGTATTCACATATGTTTTTGAAGAGCAGGTATACATCCTATACATCTCTGAAAGGTAATGCCAAGTTAGCATTAAGGGAGACTCTATGGATAAATGCTTTTCTCTTTCATCTTTCAGGTCACAATTTGAAGGTGTGTTCTGCATAGCTCTTCAAAAGTTCCTGGAGGATTGATTCACAACATGCGCAGAGAGAACACGGCTCAGTGGCGCACCTCGGCATCATCTCTCCCTTTCTACCTGTTTTCCCCTTTTCTTTCTTTCTTTCTTTTTTTTTTTTTTTGCTTTATATTTATTTTATTTTTTTTAATTACATCATAGCTGTGTACATTGATATGATCATGGGGCATCACACACTAGTTTCACAGACCAGTTGACACATTTACATCACACCCATTAACTTCGCCTTCCTGGCAATTTCCCAGTTATTGTGTTAAGACATTTACATTCCACATTTACTAAGTTTCACATATATTTTCAGCTGTTCCCTGAGCTCAAGTCCCAAAATAAATTTTTCTTTAGAAGATTCCTGTTATATCTTGCTCTCTAGGGAGTATGGATGTCAGACTAAGATAATTCATTCTTATTATGAAAATATTATATCTAAATGTATTAAAGAAAATTAAACTGTGAAAGGAAATATAAAGTACCCATAATTCTGTATGAAAGTGATAATAACTGTTGCCGTTTTTTTTCCCTATACAATTTGTGTTGATTTCTTATTAATATTTTCCAGTTTATAAAATAACCTGTTACAACATCTGGCAACATTTAAAATTTATAAGTTAAATTTGATTAATATATTTATTGAATTGTTTTATGCATATGCTTACCATACATTTTTAGATATTCAGCACTCTGGTCAAGGTCTGATTATATATAAGGTTATCAATACAGGTTGTATAATTTTTCTCTTGAAATGTACCAATTTATTCCCACTTGAAATTAATAAAAGGACTCATTTTAAGCCCTCATTTGCCAACACTGAATATTATATTTTATTCTTTTAACAATTATGGATCATAAAATGGCATTTCAATGATTTAATTTGAATACATACACTATGAGCATTTCAACCTTTCCTTCTTCATTTTATTCCAGTTTATTTTAATCCAATTTGTCTCTTTTTACTTATTTATTTATTTATTTATTTATTTATTTTATTGTGGAGAAGGGGAGGGGAAAGAAGGCGGAGAAAGAGGTGCATGACAGGGTCGGGCCAGTGGCATGGTACCACATTGGCTGTATCTAGGTAGAGGCAGTTTCAGGCCGAGCCTTGCTGAGTCATTGCTACGTGGAAGTAGCTTGATAGATCTACTTCTAGTCAGGCTCGGGAAGTTGCACTAGGCCTCAGGCACATGGCAGGGCACAACAATTCCCTCTTTTGTTTTTTGTATGGCGGAAAAACATAGCCCCTGTCTGAGGTTGCCTGCTCTTGCAGTTTCAGTCTTACCCGTCATGGGGATACAAACATCAATGGTTTGGTCCCTGTCTTAGGTTGACTGAATGCAGAGTGATCTTACCCGTCTTTGGGTACTATGAATGCAATCCACCATGCAGCCTCTCCATATCCTGTCTTAGGTTGTCCCCGCTTTGGGAATCTTACCCGTCATTGGTGCTGTGGAGGGCAGTGAAGAATAGTAGTTAGATTCTTGGTTAATGAGCCGGTGTTATTGGACCTCGACCTGATTTAACTGCCTCTAACCTTTTTTGGGGGATACAGGGCCCAAAGGTGAAGGGTAAATAAGGGTAGCAGGGGAAGAAGGTAGGGTGAAAAACCATGTAGGCCCGTCCACAAGGGATTTTCTAGAATTTCTTTTCTTCTCTTTTCTAGATCTTCTCGGAGTATTTTGATCTTGTTTTGCACGATCTCAGATCTGTTGGCAT
>CAUYPK010041727.1:0-24909 GCA_963574355.1 Loris lydekkerianus
GAATGTAAATGTCTTAACACAATAACTAAGAAAATGCCAGGAAGGCTATGTTAACCA
Organism: Loris lydekkerianus; assembly: GCA_963574355.1. Lineage (NCBI taxonomy): Eukaryota > Metazoa > Chordata > Mammalia > Primates > Lorisidae > Loris > Loris lydekkerianus. The sequence goes on from CAUYPK010041727.1 coordinate 58, forward strand.
GTGTGATGAAAATGTGTCAAATGGTCTATAAAACCAGTGTATGATGCCCCATGATCGCATTAATGTACACAGCTATGATTTAATTAAAAAAGAGAGAGAGGGGGAGAGACTTCTACAAACTAGGGGGGGGGGAAACTTAGATGAGACGCAATCTGGAAGGAACTTTGGATGTGGTTACTGATGCACAGATCTGATGAGAAACAAATACTTCAAAGTAGTCTCCTAAGTTTCTAAAGGAAATCTGTTGGCAAATAATTTGTTGGACAGTACCCTAAAACAATCCTTGGGGTGATAGAGGGCTGCCAAAATGGCGTTGTCCTCAAGGAGGCAAACTTTCTCGACACCCTGATGTGGCCGAGTGAAACAGGCAAGAAGAAAGATCCTACAGGGCAGACCTGGGACCAGGAAATCCAGGGGAAAAGGAAGGAGCTCATCGCAGACAGCAGACTCAGGCCTAAGGGAGGAAGCCCCTTGCTCCAAGGTAGGATCACATCATCATGTCTGCTCCGTGGGATTTTGGGGATGTTATCTACGAATCTTTGTTGTGCTCTCCATTTCCTGCTCTGAGTTTTAATTTGGGGATATAAGGAAGGGCATCAGGTCACTTTTCTTTCTAATTCATGTATCTCCAAATCAGGGAGCTACCTCCAGACCTGATAGGGAGGACTATGAGTCTCGGACATCGCAGACCTTGAGCAGGATACAGAAGCAGATGTGAGGACAGGTTGTCTCTCTTGATATGAGGCTGAATGTGATCTATGCAGGGAAAAAGAATAAAATTTGCTGGCCAGATGATGAGTTTGGGCAGAGAAAGATATCAAATCTATTAAGAGTAGAGTATAAATGTCTTAACACAATAATTAAGTGAGGTGAAGGCTCAGTTTGATATAAGCATTCCAAATTGTATTTAAAATCAGCATGTAGTACCCCATAAATGCATTAATGTACAGTTATGATTTAATAACAAATATAAAATAAATAAATAAATAAAATGTTAATATAAAAGAAATGAGAGAGAAAAGCAGTTAGTTGGAGAGAAAGAATCAAGTTTTCTGCAGTTAACATCCCATCCCTAAGGGTCTTTGCAATTTCTCAGCAATCCACAGGTTAGGGTGGCCAAATTGAAAAGAGCCAATATGATCGTTTTGATCCATCTCAGATCCCTTTGAGACACTCAGATGCCCAGCAGAGACACCTGAGCTATAAGGGTTCTCATAAGTCACCTAATTTAATTCCTTCATTTCATACTCTTTCATTTATTTTTTTCAGAAACATTTATTGAGCGTCTCCTATGCATAGGAACCAGACCTAACTGCCGGTGTCTGAATGCCAATCAGAACCAGTCACTGCTGTCTAATTAGTGACAGGCCCCACCAGGAAGTGCTGCAGATGGAAACTGTGTAGCCATGTCCATAAAAGGCAAGGCCACAAAAACAAGTGGCCGTTTTCCTCCTGAGTGCTCTAGAAAGGCTCGTGGAGGTCAATTGCCTTGCCCGAGTCCTAGATGTAGAAGAGGTCAGATTTAAAGTATAAAATTTGATTCAGATGGCATTTGAGTAAAAAAATTATCATAGCATGTTCATATTTCTATGCAGATTTCTCATTTCTATCTGTCGTTGGGTGACCTGTATGAACTCACAGACTAGACTGCTGAAGACATGGGTCTAGATTTTGCTACCTTCATATTTATTTCACACCTATTGTTTTACTAGGTACATGAAAAATTAAATCCCATTATCCCTATGCTCAGCATTGCCACAACATGATGCCACTCTCCTTAAAACTAGAGTAGGCATAAACACTGAAGGGAATCTAAAGTTAAATAAATAAAAAATACTCATTCTTTAAAACCATTGGTGCACTCTCTGTCTTCATCCCTCCAATTACTTTAACGTCAGCCTTGGTTTGGTTTCTCTTTTTTCCTTAGACAAGCTAGGATCCCATGCTGGCCATCTTAATCATTCTTGCACCAAACTCTTTTATTCTACAGTCCCAACGTTCAACTTAGCCAACCCAACTAAAATCCCAGCCTGAGGCCATGCCACATTCTGTCCTCACTGCTCCTGTATGTCTGAGCTCCAGGGACAACCCATTCAGCTCGGCTCACAGCACTTCTCACCAATTCTTGAACTAGTTTTTTGATCACTTACTATTCCCTTCCCCATATTGACCAGTACAAACGTTTCCTAGTATCAGCCCCCTCACCTCAGTGGACAGTCTCACCTCCTCTGTCAGCAGTCATCTTCCCTGTCTCTGCACCCCTCCATCCCCACCTCCCTTCATCCTTTCTCAGAGTCAGCCACAGGGACCAGGCCTATGCAAAGCCAAAGCTCCAGTGGGGGCCTTTGATCATCATCCTTTTTCTTTCCTCCAGGGGCTAAGTCTAAGTCACCTCCTGGCTCTTACTCTCTGTCTTAAAGACTTTCTTAAGCTTTTGGTTTATTAAAAATATATACATTTAAAAAAAAAAAATTCCCTTGACTCTCTGTCCCGTTCCAGATGCTCTTTCCCCCCCTTCTCAACTGAACTGCTTGTAGGCTCTCCACCTGCCCACATCCAGTGACCCATCAGTGCCCCAGGATCTGCCTTCCAATTCTTTTTATATATATATATATTGAATTTTAGGGTTGGTTTATTTTCTTTATTATTAAATCATAGCTGTGTACATTAATGCGATCATGAGACACCATACACCAGTTTTATAAACAGTTTGACACATTTTCATCACACTGGTTAACATAGCCTTCCTGGCATTTTCTTAGTTATTGCTTTAAGACATTTATATTCTACATTTACTAAGTTTCACATGTACCCTTGTAAGATGTGCCACAGGTGTAATCCCACCAAACACCCTCCCTCCGCCCATCCTTCCAATTCTTTTTTTTTTTTTTTTTTTTAAGCAGGAACTCAACTTTATTGCATCAAGCAGCTGCTTATATAAAGTGTGGGGAAGGGGCGGGGAAAGTAGTCGGGGGATGAGGTGTGTGATAGGGTTGGGCCAATGGCATGGTACCACGTTGGCTGTATCTAGGTAGAGGCAGTTTCAGGCCCGGCCTTGCTGAGTCATTGCTATGCAGAAGTAGCTCGATGGATCTACTTCTAGTCAGGCTCGGGAAGTTACACTAGGCCTCAGGCACATGGCAGGGCCCAACAATTCCCTCTTTTGTTTTTTGTATGGCGGATAAACATAGCCCCTGTCTTAGGTTGCCTGCTCTTGCAGTTTCAGTCTTACCCATCATGGGGATACAAACATCAATGGTTTAGTCCCTGTCTTAGGTTGACTGAATGCAGAGTGATCTTACCATATCATATCATAGTCTTTGGATACTATGAATGTAATCCACCATGCAGCCTCTCCATATCCTGTCTTAGGTTGTCCCAGCTTTGGGGGTCTTACCCGTCATTGGTGCTATGGAGGGCGGTGAAGAATAATAGTTAGATTCTTGGTTAATGAGCCAGTGATATTGGACCTCGACCTGATTTAACTGCCTCTAACCTTTTTTAAGGATACAGGGCCCAAAGTCTTTTTAATTTGTATACATTGGCCTAAGGATCAGTTAATGGGCCCTTTGTATTTTATTTTATTTTATTTTATTTTATTTTTTGAAGAAAAAAAATTCATTATTGTGATTTCTCCTTTTGGAAATCATTAATTTATACAGTGAAAACATGTGTTTCCAAGATAATTCTCTTATTTAGCTTTGGGCCATTTCTTTTTTTATTAATTATCTTTTATTAAATCATAACTGTTTACATTGATGCACTTATGGGGTTCAGTGTACTGTTTTGATATACAATGTGAAATGTTTACATTGAACTAAGTAACACATTCATCACAATTATACTCATTTCTTAATAGTTTTGAAATGTACCATTGCATCATGCACATTAGGTGAGGTGCCCCCAAATGCCCTCCCTCCTCCCATATCCCCCCTTCACTCCCCTCTCTCGCCTCTTCCCTTCTACTTTCTGGACTATATGTTTTGCCATTCGTATGAGTGTGTAGGTGGTTATATATTGATTTCATAGTAGTATTGAGTACATTGGATACTTTTTTTTCCATTCTTTTTTTTTTTTTTTTTGGCCAGGGCCGGGTTTAAACCCGCCACCTCTGGCATATGAGGCCCGCACCCTACTCCTTTGAGCCATAGGCACCACCCTTTTTTTTTCCATTCTTGAGATACTTTACTAAGAAGAATATGTTTCAGCTCCATCCAGGTAAACATAAAAGATACGAAGTCTCCATCTTTTTTTTTTTTTTTAACACAATTTTTGTTTATATTTACTTTTATTTCAGATTAATTACAAGGGTACAAACCATTAGGTTACAATATTTTTGTTGCAGTTTGGCCGGGGCTGGGTATGAACCTGCCACCCTCGGCATATGGGGCTGGCGCTCTACTCACGGAGCCACAGGCGCTGCCCTTGAAGTCTCCATCTTTTTATGGCTACACAGTATTCCACGGTGTACATGTACCACAATTTGTTAATCCGTTCATGGATCAATGGGCACGTAAGGTATTTTATTTTATTTTATTTATTTTTTGGAAACAGTGTCTCATGTCACCCTCTGTAGAGTGCTATGACATCACAGCTCACAGCAACCTCAAACTCTTGGGATTAAGCGATTCTCTGGCCTCAGCCTCCCAAGTAGCTGAGCTGGGACTACAGGCGCCCACCACAATGCCTGGCTATTTTTTGGTTGTAGTTGACATTGTTTAGCAGGCCCGGATGGGCTCGAACCTGCCACCCTCTGTGTATGTGGCTGGTGCCCTACTCATTGAGCTACGGGTATCAAACCAATGGACCCTTAAAAAGTACAAAATTACCTGGACAAATTTAGGTGGAGAACCACAGAAAGCCCAGGCAACTAAGGAACTTCGAAGCTTAACCTCCAGCTTCACAGTAACCTTTTCTCTGCTCTCAGCTCTAGATACAGAATGCCCCAGTCTGTCCTCTAGATCTCATTTGTTGGAAAATGAGAGGCTTTCAGGTAGTGTGTGACCTTGGACAGGGCCCCTTTGGAGTTGGATTCCCTGCAAAGCCCTCCAAAGTGTCTGCCAAATAACCAAAGATAGTCTTCCATTCCTGGTACTGTTAACAAATCACGAGACAGACCTACTCTGCCCTACACAAGGGGGCGCCCAAGACCGACGGGGCTGTGATTTCAGGTTCTAGGGCAGAAAGGGTCTGGGGACCAGAACTTCTAGGTCCTCAGGAGAGGAAGTGGAGATTAAGACCCCTGAGTCTGTGCCTGAGTTGGAAGAGTCTGGGGGTCAAACTTCTGAGTTCTAGAGGAGGAGGAGTCTGGGAGCTTGGACTCTGGGTCCCTGCAGGGAGTTGGGGGTCTGAGAAAGGAAGGAGGAGTCTGAGAAGGGCACCAGGATTGGTTGGAAGCAGAACTGGCCTGGGCAGTGGTTTGGTTTGGCTTGAGTCCGTGGGAAACAAGTGGACAGAGCAGAGATTGTTTCTCCAGGGTTTCCCCCTCCTCACTACCCCCTGCACTTGGCAGCCTTCTTTCTTCCCAGGCCCTGGGGACTTGGGGGCATTGCTCACAATTCCTCCCCAGGGCCCTTCTGTTTTCTATTGCACTCATAGCTGCCCAGCCTCAGGACCTGGGAAATCTGCCCCAAGAGTGTTGAAACACTGGCTGGGAGTTAATGCCAAGCAGATTACGAGAAAAACAGGCCATGGGTCCCCAGAGACCAACAGCCCTACCTATGAGACTAGAGGGCCAAGACCACCCTCTATTCCCTCAGGATCCAGGAATCAAGGCCTTCAGCCCCCCTCTGTCCACACCCTGTGCTTTCTGCCTGCATTTCCCCACTGCCAGATATCCTCTTCTGCCACTAACCACCCCATCCTGACGTGGGGTCTAAATCAGTGCCCTACCCACCCCTCTATTTTCCAGGGTCAACAGCCCTAACCACACTGCATTGTGATATATAGCCCAACACACTAGCTACCAAAAGTGGCCACACCCAAGGCCTTGATCTTTTCTTTGCCTGTGTTGCTGAAATTATTTTGTCTATTTGTCTTCTTGCTCCCTAAGGGCCAGGGCCCCTCTGTTTGAGGCCTTGGGATGGAGCAGAGCTCCTGGCTATGAGTAGGAGCTCAGGAAAAATTGTTACAGCTGTCAGTAAGGAGTTAGCAGCTAAGGAAACTTGGTACAAAGCTATAATCATTAAAACTATTTTCAGGGCAGCGCCTGTGGCTCAAAGGAGTAGGGCACCGACCCCATATGCCAGAGGTGGCGGGTTCAAACCCAGCCCCAGCCAGAAACTGCAAAAAAACAAACAAACAACAACAAAAAAAAAAAAACCACAGATCGATGGAACAAAATCTGGAATTGAATAAATAAAGCCACATTAAAAAATAAATAAATAAATAAACTATTTTCAGCTGAAGCAGGACCTGATCAGTAGCTTTTTGAGGGGCCACATGAGGGCAGGACGGTCTTTCTTATTTTTTTATTTTTTATTTTTGAGACAGAGTCTCACTTGGTTGCCCTGGGTACAGTGCCATGCTGTCATGATAGCTCACAGTAACCTCAAACTCTTGGGCTCAGGGGATCCTCTTGCCTCAGCCTCCGGGGTGGTTAAGACTATAGACACCCACAACAAGGGTTGGCTAGTTTTTCTATTTTTAATAAAGATGGGGTCTTTAATTTCTTTCTTTCTTTCTTTCTTTTTTTTTTTTTTTTTTTGAGACAGAGCCTCAAGCTGTTGCCCTGAGTAGAGTGCTGTAGCATCACAGTTCACAACAACCACCAGCTCCTGGGCTCAAGCGATTCTCCTACCTCCGCCTCCCAAGTAGCTGGGACTAGAGGCGCCCACCACAATGCCTGGCTATTTTTTGTTGTTGTTGTTGTTGTAGCCGTCATTGTTGTTTGGCAGGCCCAGGCTGGATTAGAACCCGCCAGCTCAGGTGTATGTGGCTGGCGCTTTAGCTTCTTGAGCCACAGGCACCGAGCATTTTTTTTATTTTTTTATTTTTATTTTTTGTTGCAGTTTGGCCTGGGCCAGGTTTGAACCTGGCACCCTCGGTATATGGGGCCGGTGCCCCACTCACTGAGCCACAGGTGCCACCCCAAGATGGTGTCTTGCTCTTGCTCAGGCTGGTCTCAAACTCCTAAGCTTAGGCTATTTACCTGCCTCCGCTTCCCAGGGTGCCAGGATTGTAGTTGTAAGCCATGCCTAGCCTAGACAATCTTTCTTTTCTCTGCTGGACCCCTAGGGTTTGGAAGGGTTTCAATGCATGTGAGACAAATGTATAGGATTTGTCAAAGAACATGGGCTCTAGAGATCTGTCTTCTTGGGTCCCAGCTAACCTGGGCACTGACTTCCACAGCTCAACAGCGACTTGTAGGCACCATTCTCCCCTCTGTCACAGGACCACTGGACACTCACTCATTACAAAGGCATACTTAAAAGTGTCAGCCCAGCCAGTCATGGTGGCATGTGCCTATATCCCAGCTACTCAGGAGGCTGAGGTGGGAGAATCACTTGAGCCCAGGAGTGGTTTTTTTTTTTATTATTATTAATTTATTAATATTTATTTATTTACTTATCTATTTTTGCAGTTTTTGGTCGGGGCTGCGTTTGAACCTGCTACCTCTGGCATATGGGGCTGGCACCCTACTCCTTTGAGCCACAGGCACCGCCCAGGAGTGTTTTTTTTTTGTTTTTTTTTTTTTGAGACAGAGTCTTATTATATCACCCTCGGTAGAGTGCTGTGGTGTCACCGCTCACAACAACCTCAAACTTTGGGCTTGAGCGATTCTCTTGCCTCAGCCTCCCAAGTATCTGGGACTACAGGTGCCCAGCATAATGCCCGGCTATTTTTTAGCTGCATTTGTTGTTTAGTAGACCTAGGCTGGATTTGAACCCGCCAGCTTCAGTGTATGTGGCTGGTGCCCTAACCACTGAGCTATGGGTGCCAAGCTGAGCCCAGGCCAGGAATTTTTTTTTTTTTTCCTTGAGATGGAATCTCACTTTGTCACCCTCAGTAGAGTACTGTGGCGTCATAGCTCACAGCTACCTCAAACCCTTGAGCTCTAGAGATTCTGTTGCCTCACCCTTGCTAGTAACTGGAACTATGGGTACCCACCACAATGCCTGGCTATTTTTAGAGACAGGATTTCACTCTTGCTCAGGCTCATCTCGAACCTATGAGCTCAGGCAATCCACCTGCCTTGGCCTCCCAGAGTGCTAGGATTACAGGCATGAGCCACCATGCCCAGCCAGTCCAGGAGTTTAGATCAGCCGGGACAATATAGGGAGACCCAGTCTCTACAGAAAAAAAAAAAATTTCTTTTTAATTATCATGACATGGTGGTGCATATGTATAGTCCCAGCTACTTGCAAGGCACGAGGATTGCTGGAGCCCAGGAGCTGGAGGCTGCAATGAGCTATGATCATGCCACTGCACTCCAGCCTGGTGACAGAGTGAGATCCTGTATTTAAAATGATAAATAAATGAATCTTGGGGAGGTGGCTCACACATGTAATCCTAGCTCTCTGGGAGGCCAAGGCAGGTAAATTGCCTGAGCGCAGGAGTTTGAGACCAGCCTGAGCAAGAGCAAGACCTTGTCTGTACTAAAAATAGGAAAAACTAGCCAGTCGGGTGTTGTAGTAGTCCCAGCTACTTGGGAGGCTGAGACAAGAGGATCACTTGAGCCTAAGAGTTTGAGGTTGCTGTGAGCTATGACCCCATGGCACTCTACCCAGGGTAAAATAGTTTTAATATTTCTAAAAAAAAAAAAAAAAAAAAAAAAAAAAAAAATATATATATATATATATATATACGATAAAAAAAAAAAAGTGTCAGCCCCAGGCCTAGACACTGCAGATTAGCTATATCCATGATTTGCCATTTAATAGATGAGAAACTTGAACCTTAGTAAAGAGAAGTCTCTAATTGTTGTTATGGTTATTTATTGTTATTATTAACCTGTTTATTCCCTAGACCAGGCTCCCAGTTGTGGCCACATACATACAGTAGGCACTCATTAAATATTGGACTCTTATCAGTCCCTCAGTGCTCAGAAAAGCAGTCACATGGATGAGAATAAGGAGAATAAACTTGGGGTTCTGTAGAAGTTTTTATTGATAAGAATTCAGAGCTGGCAGCAGGCTGGGAAGAGGGAGCCCAGTCCAGTCCTGGGTCAGGTCAGGAGAGCCTGGGGTGCCAGGGCCTGGCTGTTACTGGTCTCCCTTCAGCAGAGTAAGGAGCTGGTCAGTGAAAATACCTGCATAAGTGCTCACAGCTGCTGTGCTTTTGCTGTACATGTCCCTGGGAAGAAAGGACCAAGGGTTGGAGGAGAGGAGGCATTAGGAACTGGACTTCCAAGTCTGAGGGGGCCACATCTGAGGGTCTGGACTCCCAGGCCTTAATAGGGAGGATGCTGGAGGCCCAGAATTCTGTATCCTTTGGGAAATGGTATCTGGAATCCAAACTCCAACCCCTAGATCCCTAAGTAAACAGGGGCTCACAGAATCCCAGGTTTCGATGGAGCTGGGAGCTGAGGGCCAAAAACACTGAGGCCTTCAGGAGAATGTCAGTTTGAACCTGGACCCTTGGATCCAAGGGAGGAGGCGTCCTGGATGCAGTAAGTGTTAACAGGCGCTACCTGAGTTTCTCGTCCACAGTGGGCAGGTATGTTTTCTCGTACAGGCCTCGGGCAGCTTCCTTGGCTGAATCCCAGTAGCTAGAGAGTGATTCCTGCATCTGGGTGAGCAGGGTTGGGCTGCTGGGTTCATCTTGCTGGGGCAGCTGGGTCCCCTGGGCCTCTGTAGGGGGAGAGTGTATCAGGGCAGCTGCTGGGGCTGCAGCAAGGGAAAAGAGGCAGGAAGGAGAGGAGGGGACAGAGGCAGTGTTGGAAAAGGACAAGGCTGGCAAGAACTCATCACCCTCCTCAAGACACCCCCTTGCCCTGCAGCCCACACTCACCAAATCCCAGTACCAAGAGAACAAGAAACACAGCCAGGAGGAATCGGGTGCCCATGGCGTCAGGAGACCTGGAACACTGAGGGGGTGTTGTGCAGGGGGCCACTGGAGGTGTCTGTTCCTTCCATCCTGTCCCACACAGGCCCTTACCTGGCTGGAATCCCGCTTCCTGCCCAAGTCAAGTTTCTAATACATTAATTGACTTGGGCATGGTGGTGGCCTTGGACCTCACTTTCAAACATTTTATGATTCTACTCCTGATTTGAACATTTTAATTCTAACATCCTCTCATTCATCCATTACTCAAGAGGCTTTTCCTGAGCACCTAAACAGTTCTGGGCCCAACAGCAAACACAACAAAACATCCCCTTCCCTCATCACCTTTTGCTAAGATCCAGTCAGTGCCAGAAAGTGCTCTGCAGATTCGGTAGAAGCCACCCTAGCCAGGACACATTTCCACTGTGCAGGGCTCTGCTCTAGCCAGGCCTGGTTCTCACACACCTGCTCATTCAGCCCTCACCCCAGCACCAACCCTATGAATGAGGTACTCTCAGTGGCTGACTTGTGCAAGGCGCACCCACACTCTGCAGATGAGGAAATTGTGGCACAAAGAGGTTGAGAAATGACCCAGGGAAAAGGAACAGCGTGGCAGATACTCTGCTGAATCTGTGATTCTGACATAAGCTTCTGACATGGTGACTTTTGCCATTCCTGATTTAGCATTCTTTGCCCGTCCCTGCTGTCCTCCCCATCCCCTAGCTATGGTCCCTTTCTTACCAGACACTGGCAGGCTGTCCTCACCAACTCCAAACTGGTAGAGGAAGGTTTTATAGCTCTTGAAGTCTACCTCCCCTCTGCTGCCACCAGCCCTGTCTGTGGTCTAGGCCAAAGTCCTGGCCAACAGAATGGAGGAGGGGCGAAGGGAGTGGGTGGGGGCAGAAAGGGCAGTGACATCCCCCCAAGGTCAAACCACAGGGAGGCCTCACTCTGAAAACAGCCCTGAGAGAAACCCGCTGGGGCTAGGGCTACAGAGGGGTTGGAGGTTCTGGGCACCCACCAGAAATGAGTCTGGGGTCTATATCCCATGGGAAATGATGACAAGAGTTCCAGGTGAGCGACCACCAGGGGGACCTGCTGACTCCCATCTGCTCTCCAGCCTACATCTTCTTGAAACTGAGAACCTTGAAGTCCCCCACCTCCCACAGGTCCACAGTGGAGAGATCATCCTCTGACCCTTTTCTCCAAACCACCCCCCACTGTCCCTCCCTTGTCAGTTGTCACCTCATCTACTCATAACTCCTGAAAGTAAATGGAGTGGGGTTATCTCTGGCCATGTTAGGGACAAATCCAGACAGGGACGACGCAGATAAGAATTTCTTTATTATGGGTATTGGGAGAGGTATAAATAAGAACTTTCTTTTTAGATGAGGTCTTGCTATGTTGCCCAGGCTGAGTTTGCACTCCTGGGATCAAGCAATCCCCCTGCCTCAACCTCCCAAGTGTACGCACCAAGCACCGTTCCTAGTGCGTATGAACATTTTAATCCTGGTCCTTGTCCCCACAGAGAAGCCTGGGACACAGGCTTTGGGTTTTGTTCAGGAGGCTATCCTTGGAGCTGCGGAGCCAGGCCTTGGTGCGAGGACCCAGGTCCTTCAGGTGGTCATGGTAGTAGGTCTGCAGAAAGCCCTGGAAGGGCCCAGGGCTCCTACAGGACAGGCAGTGTCACAATGGAGACCCCAGCTACCCCAGGGGTCATCTACCCTATTCACCCCTTTCTCCTTGTGACCCAGGAGTCCCTGCTCTCAGCTTTCACTGTCCACTCTTCTTAGACCCAAGGATGTAGACCCCCAGCCCCCCCTTCCTCAGATCCAGGGGTCTAGATCTTAGCGCCTCCTCCCACAGACCCAGAGATCCAGCCTCAGGCCCTCCTCCTTTAGAACCAGGTGTCCAGCCCTATCCCCTCCTCCCTCAGATTCAGGGGTCTGGGCCCATGGCCCAGATGCCAGTGGTCACTCACCAGAGCCACTGCCACCTCTCTCTGGTCTTGGTCACCAGTGGCTCCATCAGCTCTTTCACCCTACTTTGTACCTGGCTCCAGTGACTCTTTGGCTCTGGTGGTGGGCTTTGGGTTCCTGGAGGCATTTGCAGCTGGCATGCTAGGTGAAAACAGAGAGCAACTTGGCTGGGCTGGGACCCCAGAACCTCCCTCCTTCCTTCCCTTTTATGTTCATCCTCTGTTGCTCCTGGTGGCTCAGCGGCAGCCCTTGCTGGTGCTGTGGTTACCAGCCTTCACCTTGCGCGTCCCTCTGCCCCCCATCCCCTTTTAATCATCGGTCATCTCCTTCGGTCCTGTGCCTATGATCCCTCCTGTCCTCCCTTCATCTATAACTCCTCCCCCGGTCTAATTGCAGTCCCCTCCTGATGCCTCCTTCTGCCACTTGATCCTGCTGTCCAGGGACATCCCTGTTCCCTTAGTTTCCCCATGACCCCCGCCCCACATTGTCTGAGCTACCTCTGCAGACAGTGGAGGGACAGCACAGGGTGACTCTCTGCCCCCAGGGGTGGCTGTTGACTTAGCCATGCTGTCAGTTCCCTCTGCTGGGCCAGCGGCTCCCCCATGAGTTGGCTCACTTCCTGGCACACGGGCGTCTAGACAGAGCCTGTAGAGCTCAGCTGTCACATGAGTACATGTGGACACACTCAGAGGCACCTGAGAGACCTCAGCCAATGAGGTAACCTCTGCAAGACTTAGTTTCCCCTTCTGTAGAGCGGGATAATAATAGAGCCTACCTCAGGGTGACTATGGAAATTGAGAGTTAATATATATCATGCACTTGGAATAGTGCCTTGCACACTGTAGGCACTATTAATGTGTTTGGGGGGGTGAGACAGACTCTCACTCTGTCACTCTGGGTAGAGTGCCATGGCATGACCGCTCACAGCAACCTCAAACTCTTGGACTTGAGCAATCCTCTTGCCTCAGCCTCCTGAGTAGCTGGGACCACAGGTGTCTGCTATTTTCTATTTTAATATTTATTTATTTATTTGAGACAGAGTTTCACTCGGCTACCCTGGGTAGAGTTCCAGGGAGTCATTATAGCTCACAGCAACCTCAAATTGTTGGGTTCCAGTGATCCTCCTGTCTCAGTTTTGCTACTTTTTTTTGAGTAGAGACAGGGTCTTGCTCTTGCTCAGGCTGGTCTGGAACTCCTGAGCTCAAGCAATCCACCCACCTTGGCTTCCCAGAGTGCTAGGATTACAGATGTGAGCCCAGCCTGTATGTGTGTTAAATAAAAATATAAATGCAAATGCACATGTGAAACATAAAGGCACTCACAGACCCCCTCCCACATGTCCACACACTCAAAACCTTTGTGTACATGTACCCCATAGAGAGACATGTGCCTGCGAACATACACACAATCACAGACACAATTGCCACAGCTGCATAACTTTCTGCTTGCACACACACAGGTGACCACCTTCATTAGTACCAACCTCACATTCACACTTCACACTCAGCCACCGACACATAGTCTCTAACATGCACACACATATGCATGCCACAAAGCACAAACACTGCACCCCACCTGACACATAGCCACATTACACCCCACCTGGTGTGGGTCCCCACTTCCGCCCACCCTCTTCTCCTCACCCACAACACAGGCCAGGACCAGAACGCAGAAGCAGAGGGAGGGCAGGGCCTGGAATCTGCATCTAAGGAGTGACATTTCTTGGGGCTCTGTCCCTCCGTCCCTCTGTGCTCAGCTTTCCAGGCCAGGGGAGAGGACGCTGTGCTGAGCAAGCCCTCCCCGTCCAACTCCCCACGCCCCTTGGCAGCAACTTCACAGAGAGGGCACAGGTGACAGTGACAATCAAAGGCCATGGCTGCCCCTGTGGGTCTCCCTCCTTCCCACTGACATAGCACCTGGCTCAACAGAAGGTAGAAGGCTGTTTGGCCTCATGCACTGAACCAGGTTCAAGCCCAGGCTCTACCTCATGTGACAGCAACTTTTGCTCACCTCAGTTTCCTCCTCTATAAAATGGGGACCACAATCCACACTTCATGACACTGAACATAGTGCAAGGAGAGCTTTTCTGGTGGAGTCTGACAGTACATTGCTTGCAGGCCATACCTGTATGTCTTTTTTTTTTTTTTTTGTAGAGACAGAGTCTCACTTTATGGCCCTTGGTAGAGTGACATGGCATCACACAGCTCACAGCAACCTCCAGCTCCTGGGCTTAAGCGATTCTCTTGCCTCAGCCTCCCGAGTAGCTGGGACTACAGGCACCCGCCACAACACCTGGCTATTTTTTGTTGTTGTTGCAGTTTGGCCAGGGCTGGGTTTGAACCCACCACCCTCGGCATATGGGGCCGGCGCTCTACTCACTGAGCCACAGGTACCGCCCCATACCTGTATGTCTTTGGTCTCTAAGATTCCTTGGCCACTGGGCTACAGAGGCAGTGCATGACAGGGCCTCAGCAGGGCCAAGCTGATGATGACAGAAGAGAGCAACACAGCATCAAGTCTCCAGCCTTTATTTCTTGCTGGGTGAACTGAAGTCTAATTATCTCCAACCAGCCCTTGAGCTCTGAATTCCAGCTCTTTTTCTTGGGGTGAGTCTGGCCTAGACAGACCTGGGCTTCAAATCCTCTATTCCTTCCTTGTGTGAACTGGACAGATACATTCTCTTCTCTAGGCCTCAATTTTTTCATCTGTGAAATGGGAATGAGAATAAGCACCAGCCTCCCAGAATCTGTATGAAGGCCGGGTAAGGCGTGTGCAGGAAAGCTCCAGGTGCACATAGTAGAAAGTCATCAACATGAGGTTCAGGCCTAGTACTGGATAGAAGGAAAATGAGCCTTTTTCTCCTGGAGGCTCCAGCACCCCCCAAGGTGTGTGGCTTGGTCGGGAGACCATTGACTGGATTCCTTGATCTAGAGTTGCCAGACAAAATGCAGGATGTCCAATCACATTTGGATTTTACTTTTTTTTTTTTTTTTTTTTTGAGACAGATTGTCACTTTGTTGCCCTCAGTAGACTGCCCTGGTGTCATACCTCACAGCAACCTCCAACTCTTGGCCTCAAGCAATTCTCTTGCCTCAGCCTCCCAAGTAGCTGGGACTACAGGCGCTCACCACAATGCCCGGCTATTTTTCAAGACGAGGTCTCACTCTGTCTCAGGCTGGTCTTGAACCTGTGAGCTCAGGCAATCCACCTGCCTTGGCCTCCCAAGTGCTAGAATTACAGGTGTGAGCTACTGCTCCTGGCCTTGGCTGGCTGGTCCTTCCTTCCTTCCTTCCTTCCTTCCTTCCTTCCTTCCTTCCTTCCTTCTTTTTTCTCTCTGTTTCTCTCTCTCTCTCTCTCCTTTCTTTCTTTCTTTGGAGACAGAGTCCCACTTTGTTGCCCTCAGTAGAGTGCCATGACAATCATAGCTCATAGCAACCTCAAACTCTTGGGCACAAGTGATCCTCTTGCCTCAGCTTTCCAAGTGGCTGCAACTATGGGTGCCTGCCACAATGCTTAGCTATTTGTAGAGGTGGGGTCTTGCTCTTGCTCAGCCTGGTTTCAAACTCATGAGCTTAAGCAATCTACCCACCTTGGCCTCACAGAGTGTGGTAGATTTATAGGCATGAACCCCTTGGCCTGGTGACCGTGTCTCTTAAAGCAAAAATAAATTAGGCTCAGTGCCTGTAGCTCAGTGGCTAGCGCGCCAGTCACATACACTGGAGCTGGTAGGTTTGAATCCAGCCTGGGCCTGCCAAACAATAATGACAACTACAACCAAAAAAATGCCTGGGCAGGGTGACACCTGCTCAAAGGGGTAGGGTGCTGGCCCCATATGCTGGAGGTGGAGGGTTCAAACCCAGCCCCAGCCAAAAAAAAAAAAAAAAAAAGGCCAGGCGTTGTGGCGGGTGTCTATAGTCCCAACTACTTGGGAAGCTGAGGCAAGAGAATTGCTTCAGCCCAAAGAGTTTGAGGTTGCTGTGAGCTGTGACACCACAGCATTTTACCTAGGGCAACATAGTGAGACTCTGTCTCAAAAAAAAAAAAAAGAAGAGGTTCCGTGCGTGTGGCTCAAGCAGCTAAGGTGCCAGCCACATACACCAGAGCTGGAAGGTTGGAATCCACCTCAGATCTGCCAAACAACAATGACAATTGCAACCAAAAAATAGCTGGGCATTGTGGCGGGTGCCTATGGTCCCAGCTACTTGGGAGACTGAGGCAAGAGAATCGCTTAAGCCCAGGAGTTTGAGGTTGCTGTGAGCTGTAATGCCACAGCACTCTACCCAAGGTGACCGCTTGAGGCTCTGCTCAAAAAAAAAAAGAAGAATATAATAACAATAAAATTTCAGTGGCTGGGCGCGGTGGCTCACGCCTATAATCCTAGCACTCTGGGAGGCCAAGGTGATGGATAGTTTGAGCTCACGGGTTTGAGACCACCCTAAGCAAAAAGCAAGACCCTGTCTCTACTAAAAATAGAAAAAAAAAAAAAAAAAAGAGGGAAGAGGATCACTTGAGACCAAGAATTGGAGGTTTCTGTGAGTTATCATGCCATGGCATTCTGCCCAGGGCAACACCTTGAGACTCTGTCTCAAAAATAATTTTTTTTTCCAGTTATACATGATGAACAAATTCCAGACATCTGCTGTACAACATCAAGCCTATAAGCCCATAGTTAATAGTACTGTTATCATACATATAAAAAGAGTATGTCGCATGTGAGGACATACTGTAAGCACATCTGAAGGATTTTTTTTTTTTTGAGACAGAGTCTCACTTTGTCCCTCTCAGTAGAGTGCTGTGGCGTCACAGCTCACTGCAACCTCCAGCTCTTGGGCTTAGGTGATTCTCTTGCCTCAGCCTCCTGAGATCTGAAGGATTCTTAAGGAAAAGAAGCAACAGGAAAGAGGTAGGAGAACAAAGTTAGGAAATAAATGCACAAGTACAATTCTCTGTGCCTGTACCCCACCGAAATCAATCCCTCAAGCTCCTGCAATCTCTCCAAAATCAGCAGCCAAAGGGATCCAGTTAGAAGCCAAGTCAGAGTGACCCTTCCTCTGCTCAAAACTCTCCTGACACCCTCAGAGTAAAACCCAAAGAACTTGCCAAGGTCTACCAGCTGGGGACTGTCCAGCTCCCCAACACTCCATACTTCTCTCTTATCCCCTCATTCAGACCTTTTTTTTTTTTTTGGAGGTAGAGTCTCACCTTGTCACCCTTGGTAGAGTGTGGTGGCATCATAGCTCACGGCAACCTCCAACTCTTGTTCTCAAGCGCTCCTCTTGCCTTAGTTTTTCTATTTTTAGTAGAGATGGGGTCACGCTTTTAGTCAAGCTGGTCTTGAACCTGTGAGCTCAGGCAATCCACCTGCCTCGGTCTCCCAGAGTGCTAGGATCACAGGCGTGAGCCACTGCACCCGGACCCTGCCTGGGCTGCTCTTCCCTCAGGGTGTCCAGATACTTGCCTGGCTTACTCCTCATCTCCTCCAGGTCTCTTCAAAAATGGCCCTGCACACAACTCTCTCAGCCGTGTTACTTTCTTGTCTCCTTATCTGCCTTTCTTTTCAGCATTTATTATCCTCTGATATAGCATATCCATTTGTCTACTTGTTTACTGGCTGTTTCCCACTATTATATCAGATCCTTGGAGTCTGTCTTGTTCCCCAAGTGCCTAGAACAGTGCCTGGCACATAGTAGGAACTCAATCAGTGCTTCTTGAATCAATGAATGAACATTTAAGGCCACTGACCAGCTGACATGCAAATGCTTGATTACCATTTATTACCCATTCATGAATTAATTAATTCTAATAGTGAGACCTTCAGAACCTTGGAGAGCAAAGAGCTGATCACAACAACAAAGAGACACGCAGAGAATCCTAGCCCAACATAGAAGCATTCAGCCCCTCCCACCTCAGACACCCCCCACAATGGGCAGGGCAGGGATGGGGAACTCCATTGGGTGCCTGGCCCAGCCTAGTAGTCACAGAAGGCCTCCTAGAAGAAGGGACGTTGGATCTAAAACCTGAAGGTTTACTCAGAATAAGTCCAAGTAAATTGAGGAAGAGTATGATGAGCAACATGATTTTTCCCCATGAACATTTACTGTACCAACGCATGAATGAAAAACTGAACACAAGGATGAGTGAATGGAGTCAGTTTGGAAGACAGGGTAGCGGTTCTTCAAAAAGTTAACCAGAGTTACCATATCACCTAGCAGTTCCACTCCTGGGCGTCTACCTGAAGGAATTGAAAACCAGCCAGGAGTGATGGTTCACCCCTGTAATCCCAGCACTCTGGGGAATGAGACCCAATCTGTACTAAAAATAGAAAAACCAGTCAGCTATGGTGGTGAGCACCTCAGGAGGCTGAGGCAAGAGGATCCTTTGAGTCCAAGAATTTGAGGTTGCTATGAGCTATATCCCTACAGCATTCTACCCAGGGCCACAGAGTGAGACTGTTTCAAAATAAATAAATTGGCCGGGCGTGGTGGCTCACGCCTGTAATCCTAGTACTCTGGGAGACTGAGGCAGGTGGATTGCCCTGACCTCAGAGGTTCAAGACCAGCCTGAGCCAGAGAGAGAGACCTTGTCTCTACCAAAAAAAAAAAAAAAAAAAAAAAGCCTGGCGGTATGGTGGGCGCCTGTAGTCCCAGCTACTTGGGAGGCTGAGGCAAAAGAATCACTTGAGCCCAAGAGTTGGAGGTTATGTGAACTGTGATGCCGAGGGCCACAAAGTGAGTCTCTGTCTCAATAAAATAAATAAATAAATAAGTAGATATATAAATAAAATAAAATGAGTATAATACAGAGAAGATTAGCATGGTCCCTGCACATAAAGAAAAAGAGAAAATTAAAAAAAGAAATTAGTACTCTGGGAGGCTGAGGCGGGTGAATTACTTTAGCTCAGAAGTTCAAGACAAGCCTGAGCAAGAGTGAGACCCATCTCTAAAAATAGCTGAGCATTGTGGTGGGAAACGATAGTCCCACTATTTGGGAGGCTGAGGCAAGAGGATAGGTTGAGACAAAGAATTTGAGGTTGCTGTGAGCTATGATGCCACTGTACTCTACCAAGGATGGCAAAGTAAGACTTTGTCTAAAAAAAAAAAAAAAACAATAAAAAAATATAAAAAGAAAAGAAATAAAAAAAAAAGAAAATAGCACCCTACCCAGGGCGACAGCTTGAGGCTCTGTCTCAAAATAAATTAAATAAAAACAAAATAAAATAAAATAAAAAAGAAAAAAATAAATAAAATAAATAATAAATAATAATAATAATAATAAAAAAGATCAAGACGAGTGGCCTATAATTCTAACCCTCCGAGAGGCTGAGGCGAGTAGATTGCCTGAGCTCAGGAGTTCAAGACCAACCTGAGCAAAGGGAAACCCCATCTCTAAAAATAATAAATAAATAAATATATCAAAACATAAAAATAAGTTTAAACAAATTATAAAATGGAAAAAAATAAGAGAGAGAAAGAGATGAGGGTGATTTGGAGGTTTGTTGGCCAGGCCTAGTGACTTGCAGGACATAGAGTTGCCATCTCAGAGATACTTCCTGCCCTCAGACACACGCAGGGGTATCAGGGCCCACCTCCTCCACCCTACTGTCTCCTCACTGTTCTGTCCCCTTCCCCCACCAGTTGTTTGTGAGCTGCCTCTGAAGTCCACCCTGAGTGACCTTCAGCCTGCCCCTGTCCCTGAGATGGACAAACATTGCAAGTAGCAAACAAAGAGCAAACACACAGCCCTCCCAGCATGCTGACCTTGGAACTGGGGCAGAGGTCAGCCTTGCTTCAACCTCCTACTGGCCTTAAATTCTGGTGAGGACAGGCAGAGGCTATGCTGGCTCAGCTAGGTAGTTGGAGAGGGTCCCAGTTCAAACCCACCACTTGCTGGTTACAGAGTCATCAGTCATCATTGGTAAGTGGCTACACCTCCAACCTCTCAGCCTCAGTTTTCTCATCTGTACAACGGGACTGATAAAGAAACCCACCTCATAAGATTGTTGTGAAGATGAGGTGAATTCATCATGTAAAGGTCCTGCCACAGGGAAACAGGAGCTAAATAAACAGCAGATGATGTTGACCAAGTTCCTTTGTAGGACTTTACGTGCAGAGTGTCCTTTACTCTCCTGGGCAACCTGACAAGGTAGGTGGTCCATTACTCCCATTCATGGGTAAAGAAACAGGCCCAGAGAGGTTAAGCAACTTGTATGAGGTCGCATCACCGGAAAGGGTAGAGTCATAAAACTCACACAGAGCTGTTTTTCATAACACAACACATGGTGGGTTTTGTTTTTTGGCTTTTGGTTTTTTGGGTTTTTTTGAGATGGAGTCCCACCCTATGCCCCTGAGCAGAGTGCAGTGGCGTGGTAGCTCACTGCAACCTCAGACTCAAGCTGTGGGCATCCTGCTGCCTCAGCCTCCGGAAGCCACTGGGATTACAGGTGCTTGCCGCAGCGCCTGGCTGGGTTTTTCCATTTTTTTCATAAATCAGGGTCTCACTCTCCCTCAAGTGAGTCTTGAACTCCTGAGCTCAAGCAATTTTCCCTCCTCAGCCTCCCACAGTGCTGGGATTACAGGTGTGAGCCACTGCGCCCTGGCCACATGGTGGGTTTGTTCCTGTTTTTGTTTTGTTTTATTTTTGGAGACAGAGCCTCAAGCTGTTGCCCTGAGTAGAGTACTGTGGCATCACAGCTCACAGCAACCTCCAACTCCTGGTCTCAAGCCATTGTCCTGCCTCTGCCTCCCAAGTAGCTGGGACCACAGGCACCTGCCACTATGCCCAGCTATTTTTTTGGCTACAGCCGTTATTGTTGTTTGGCAGGCCCGGGCTGGATTCGAACTTGCCAGCTCAGGTGTATGTGCCTGGCGCCTTAGCCGCTTGAGCCACAGGTGCTGAGCCTTTTTTTGAGACAGAGTCTCACTCTGTCACCCTGAGTAGAGTGCCATGGGATCATAGCTCAGAGCAACCTCAAACTCCTGGGCTCAAGTGATCTTCCTACCTCAGCCTCCCAAGTAGCTGAGACTACAGTGCCTGCCACAACGCCCAGCTAGTTTTTCCTCTCACTCTTGGTCAGGCTGGTCTTGAACTCTTGAACTCAGGTGATCCACTGCCTTGGCTTCCCAGAGGGCTAGGGTTATAGGTGTGAGCCACTGAGCCTGGCTGTTTTTGTTGTGGTGGTGGTGGTAAAAATATAAATAACATGAAACTTATCATCATAACATGTTTAGGTGCACAGTTCAGTGGCATTAAATACATTCAAGTTGTTGGGCAATCACCACCCACTACTTATTTCCAGAATGTTTTCATCATCCCAAACAGAAACTCTGGGTGCTTTCATTGGCTGATTATTGTTAGGGAGGAATTCCAAAGAACATCTGTTGCACACCTGCTGTGCTCATGCTGGGGCCTCTGGGGTGGACAGTTCAGCTGGAGGCCTCCATGTCAACACCATCCTGCACAGTTCAAATTGTAGCTGAGGTTGTCAGATTCGCCAAACAAAACTGTAGGTTGAGGCTCAGCACCTGTAGCTCAGCAGCTAGGGCACCAGCCACATATACTGGAGCTGGCGTGTTTGAACCCAGCCTGGGCCTGCCAAACAACCACAATTGCAATAAAAAAATAGCTGGGCTGGCTGGGCGTGGAGGCTCACGCCTATAGTCCCAGCACTGTGGGAGGCCGAGGCGGGTGGATTGCCTGAGCTCAGAGGTTCGCGACCAGTATCAACAGCAGTGAGCCAGAGTAAGACCCCGTCTCTACTAACATCAAAAAACGCATCGCCAGAGGAAGAAGAAAATGAACAAGAAAAAAGAGTACTTCAAACAAAGAAGAATGTACAAGCAAGTTGAAATAAAAAAAAAATAGCTGGGCTTTGTGGTGGGCTCCTGTAGTCCCAGCTACTTGGGAGGCTCAAGCAAGAGAATCGCTTGAGCCCAAGAGTTTGAGGTTGCAGTGAGCTGTGATGCCACGGCACTCTACCCAGGGCAACATAGTGAGACTGTCTCAAAAATAAATAAATAAAAATAAAATAAATAGGTACAAAATATACCCTAATGCCAACTAGCCAACTGCAGAGCAGACTCCTTATAGGAACTCTATTTTGTAAAGGTCATGGGTACATTTGAATATGCTTTATATGATTTAAATGAGACTTGGGCCCCGGCATGTGTGTATAGTCCCATCCAGCATGTTCATCAGGCTGACACAGACAGGATGAAAATGAGTAAGGATGTGAACCTGGAACCCCATATCCCAACGGTCTCTGCTTTTAGTCATATAATAGGCAAGTGACCTTAGCCTTATAGGAACAATGACAGCACTATATCTCATAGGGAGTTTGTGGGAATTCAATGTGTTAGGAGGTTTTCTTTATTTTTTACTTATTATTATTATTATTATTTTGAGACAGAGTCTCACTATGTCACCCTGGGTAGAGTGCTGGGGAGTCACAGCTCACAGCAACCTCTAACTCTTGAGCTTAAAAGATTCTCTTGCCTCAGTCTCCCAAGTAGCTGGAACTACAGGCGCCCGCCACAACGCCCAGCTATGTTAAGAGGTTTTTGTTTAGATTTAGCATAATTACTTACTTTATTTCCCCAAATAGTACTGATCCCCTGCACCATGTCTAGTTCTATACTGGGCTGTCATAGTGGTGACAACAGCCTTGACTCTGCTCTTGGGGGCTTCACAGTCCGGCGGGAGAAACAGATCAGTCCCTAGACCACTGTCTGTGATGACCCAGAGTGGGTAGGACCGGGGTATAGGTGCATCTAGCCTGGAGGTCAAGAAGGGCTTCCTGGAGGAGGGGATGTTGAAACTGAGAGCTGGAGGGTGAGGATTGTGTGCACTTCTTTCAAGTTTCCAGCCCAGTCCTTCCCTCAGCCTCTTCCACAGCTCCATCTCCTGTGTTCAATAATCAAACCCAGTTCCTTATCCGACCAAACCAGGGGAGTGTAGCACAGAGACAGTTCCACTATGGGTTCAATGCAGTTCTCCACTAACTTTCTGGCTGTGTGACCTTACACAAGTGACATCATCTCTCTGGGCCTCAATAGCCTTATGAGAAGAATGAGGGTCAGCTCACAAGGTTCTTATGAAGATTCTTTTGAGAGGCAAGTCGTTTAGGTTCAATATACATTGGCATCCTTGCTAGTCCCCTAAGGTGCAGCCCCCCACCCTCTCCCACTGGGCCAGCCCCCTAGTAAGAAGCACTCAGAGAATTTTCTATATAAGTTTTATTGGGGGGGAGGGTGGGGACCTGTGGCATCCTGGAGGGAGTCCCCAGACAGGTGCTGGGGTGTAGGACCTTTCAGAGCCCCTCTTGGGGTGTGGCCTACAAGGTGTCATATTTTCAATTTCTCCTTCACTTTCTGAAATGTCTCTGAAAACCAGTTCCTGTGGGGAGAGATGGAAGAGGGGTCACTGTGAGCTGCCATCATCCCCCAGGATGTCCAAAGTCTACCTTCTTCCTAATCTTTACCTTCCTGGATCTCTGTCCCTGCTGTGTGATTAGGAGGACTGCTGGACTGGCAGCCCAACTTCTGGGCCTCAGTTTCCCACCTGAGAAAGCACCCGGCCTGGCTTTCAAGGACTGCCATCTCCTGCTACCAACACTTTCCAAGCCTGCTCTTGCCCTCACTGTCCCCTGCTCATGCTTATTCAAGGTCACTTTCCAGCCTCCCTGCCTTTGCCCAGGCTGTTCCCCTTGTCTGAATTGCAAACTTCCCTGGGCTATCTCCAGCTCTTCCTGCCAGAAGGACTTTTCCTCGCCCTCAGCAGGGAACATTCTTCCCAATTTTAGGTCTGGTCTCTAATCATTCAGATCTCAATTTAAAATGTTATCTCCCTCTGCCCTCTGGGTAGGTAGTACAGTGGTTACAGGAGCACCGGAAGAGTGGGGAGTTTGAACCCGCCCTAGGCCTGCTAAATGACAACTGCAACAACAACCACCAAAAATAGCTGGGGGTGTTGTGGCAGGCGCCAGCTACTTGGGAGGCTGAGGCAAGAGAATCACTTAAGCCCAAGAGTTTGAGGTTGCTGTGAGCTACCCAGGGTGACAGCTTGAGACTCTGTCTCAAAAAAAAAAAAAAAAAGGCTGAGCAGGGTGGCACACGCCTGTAATCCTAGCATTCTAGGAGGCCCAGGCAGGTGGATTGCTTGAACTCATGGGTTTAAGACCAGCCTGAAGACCCTGTGTCTACTAAAAATACAAAAAACTGGGGCGGTTCCTATGGCTCGGTGAATAGGGCGCTGGCCCCATATACCAAGGGTGGCGGGTTTAAACCCAGCTCCAGCCAAATTGCAACAAAAAAATAGCCGGGTGTTGTGGTGAGTGCCTGTACTCCCAGCTACTTGGGAGGCTGAGGCAAGAGAATTGTATAAGTCCAAGAGCTGGAGGTTGCTGTGAGCTTGACGCCACGGCACTTTGCCAAGGGCGACAAGGTGAGACTCTGTCTCTAAAAAACAAAACAAAACAAAAAAACAAAACTGGCAGCACCCATAGGTCTGTGGGTAGGGTGCCAACCATGTATACTGAGGCTGGTGGGTTTTAGCCCAGGCCAGCTAAAACAATGACAGCTGCAACAGAAAAAATGACTGGGCATTGTGGCGGGCGCCTGTAGTCCCAGCTACTCAGGAGGCTGAGGCGAGAGAATCGCTTAAGCCCAGGAGTTGGAGGTTGCTGTGAGCTATGTTGCCACAGCAATATACACACGCTGACAGACTGAGACTATTTCTCAAAAATAAAAAAAAAAAAAAAAAATAAAAGAAAAGAAAAGAAAAGGAAAAAAGAAAAAAACAAGGCCAGAGAGGGTTACAATGTCTTTGTAATCACACAACTAGATCTCAAGGCATACAGACTTTGGGGGCAGGTTCCTTGACTATTATCCAGGTG
>CAUYPK010041729.1:0-43252 GCA_963574355.1 Loris lydekkerianus
ATCATACTGATTAACATAGACTTCCTGGCATTTTCTTAGTTATTGTGTTAAGACATTTACATTCTACATTTACTAAATTTCACATATACCCTTGTAAGATGCACCGCAGGTGTAATCCCACCAATCACCCTCCCTCTGCCCCCCTCCCCCCTCCCTGCCCTCCCTTCCCCTTCCCCCCATTCTTAGGTTATAACTGGGTTATAGCTTTCATGTGAAAGCCATAAATTCACTATTTTGATTAAGCATGTCCTACATTACATGTAAAGGAGGTGGCTGGCATAGATAAAAGTGTAAGATTTGTGAGGAAAGCATTTAGTCATTAAAAGTCCTACATTTTCAATTATTTTAATCTGATTATTTAAAATATTAATTATAACAAAATATAGTCTACATAGAATTCATAATGAATAATATATATTAATATGTATTACATATAAATATGTTTATTAAATAAAAATGCATTGCCTTAGTGTAGAAAATCTATCATTTTAAAAAGTAACCATGAATACATAAATAATATGAAATGTTGTTTTGGCCAGGTGTGGTGGCTCACACCTGTAGTCACAGCACTGTGGGAGGCCGAGGCGGGTGGATTGCTTGAGCTCAGAGGTTTGAGACCAGTATCAACAGCAATGAGCCAGAGTAAGACCTTGTCTCTAGTAACAGCATCAAAAACAGCCAGATGTCGTGGTGGGCGTCATGTAATCCCAGCTATTGGGAAGGCAAGGGGACAGAGCATAGCCAGAGGAAGAACATCTAAAAAAAGAAGAAAGAAAATGAACAACAACAACAACAAAAAAGTACTTCAAATGAATGAGCAAGCTGAAATTAAAAAAAATAATAAAAAGAAATGTTTTGTATCATTTTTATAAAATATGTATGAGGGATCAACCAACGAAAGAGTTCAATTTTCATCACTCTTTAGATATGTTGAATTATCAAGAAAACTTGAAAACTCAAAAACAGCTTTTATTGTATATTTTTCACTTACATAAAATATCCACATTAGAGAAATAAAGTAATTTAATGGTTTTGAGGACTGAGGAGAGCAGGGAATGGCAAGTGATTGCTAATGGGCATGGATTTCTTCCTGGAGTGTCAAAAAAATTCCAAAATTCTATTGTGTTTATGATTTCACAACTCTGAACATACTAAAAATCACTGGGTACACACTTTAAAAAATTAACTATATGGTACACAAATTACATCCAGATAGAGCTGTTAAAAATAAAATTATCTATTCTGTTCCAGACATCTACTTCTCTGCTTTTGTGCTAGGCTTTCTGTTAGTTCTTAAAGGAGTCTAATTGGGCAAAGGTATGGGAAATGAGGTATTGGGCTTTGATTCACCAGAATAAATTTTGAATGAAATGAATTAGTAATATATTAGTAATTTTATGAAGAAAAACTTTTATTTTCTACTTTATAGTAGAAAGATATTTTCGCTGTTTTCATTGATCTAGCCACATCTCCCTATATTGCTAGTAAATTATTTAGTCAATACATTTAAATTTGGGAAGATTATTTTTGAGAATATTAAATTTTCTATCTCCTGGACTCTCTATACCTACACTGGATTAAGTGCACTCTCCTATCAGATTCTTTTGGCATTTCAGGCCAGAATTTGGGGATTGTTTTGTTAAAATACTAAGAAAGAATTCAGAATGTCTCCTGTAATTCCCCTTGAGTCCATGATACTTAACCTAAAACTTAGTATTTCTACACTTCTAGGGAAGATGCTTTGGTATTTCTGTGGCCCACCTGAATTGAGTTGATTTCTTTTATTCTGCTGATAATAGTAACAAGACCTCCAGTCTTACTGTTTTGTTATTTCCTCAGGGATTTTCTCCTTTCCTGTGAAAGTTGTGAGCACATTGAACGTAGCTCTTTGTGGAATCTACTGCTTCTCTTTTTCTTTCTCTTGATACAACGATCCCATAGTAGTCCTACAAGTGCTGGTAACCTTGTGCATGGCACTGTTTAGTTTGTGCTCGCCAAATTATCTGTTCCCCACAGCCTGAGTAGTACCACACGTGGAAGGTTATAAAGTGATTGATTATTAGAATATTTACCAAGATTAACATGTAGTTGAGAGTTGAAATACTTTAAAATACCTTTAAGATTCACAACTCTAAACCATCATTAATCATTAATCATTTTTCTGTGCATATTTTCCTATTATAAAGATTATGATTTTTTTTTCAAATATATACATTAAAATCTAGCAGCCTAGCACTCTTGTTGGAGTTGTTTTAGCTCTATCCTTTTAGTCTAGAGACTTCCTGTCACCATCGTTAACAATATTGGAAATGTGTTTGAAGGTAGAAAAAATAATTAAAGAAGACTATGTAAAAACCCAGCTATTAAGCCTACCTCTTTCCTTCCTATGAAAGGACATATAATTCTAATGATGAATTATTAGATATTCTGGAGGGTATCCAAATGTTCATTTGGTAATACTTTTAAAAGCTTTTGGTCTACTTAGTGAACATGCTCTGAATTGTCCAGAAAGGGATACATCATATTTCCTGTCTTCTGTAGATTTATCAGAACCTAAAACTCTACTGACATACCAACAGAGTAATAGCGTTAACTTAGTACTTGGCCATTGAGCTCATATTTAATTTAAGCCTGTTCATGTATAATAACTAAAAATAACAGATTCCATCCTCCTTTTCTTTATAGGCTTTCTGTATTCTGCCACACCAGGGGCAGATGTGTGCTTTGCTCGCCAACATAACACTTCTGACAATAACAACCAGTGTTTGCTAGGAGCCAATGGGAATATTTTATTGCAACTTAATCCTCAGAAACCAGGGGCTATCGATAACCAGCCACTGGTAACTCAAGAACCAGTAAAGGTAAATAACTTAACATCTAAAATTAAAGTTCTCTTTCAAGGTGCCAGTAAATTTCAACGTACAGGTTTTAGAACATAGCAAAAAACTGATGGTTCATTTAATTACTCTGATCCAGATGGAAGTCTCTTTGTATAGTACATTTCTGTCTTTCTTTTTTTTTTTTTCTGAGACAAAGGCTCACTTTGTCATCCTCAGTAGAGTGCTGTGGCATCACAGCTCACAGCAACCTCCAACTCTTGAGCTTAAGTAATTCTCCTGCCTCAGCCTCCTGAGTAGCTGGGACTACAGGCGCCCACCACAATGCCTGGCTATTTTTTATTGCAATTCTCATTGCTGTTCCAACCGTCACTCTCGGTATACGGGGCTGGCACCCTACCCACTGAGCCATAGGTGCCACCCTCTGTCTTTCTTTAGTCTTGTCTTTCTTTTAAGAGATGGGGTCTTGTTGGGTGCAGTGGCTCACGCCTATAATCCTAACACTCTGGGAGGCCAAGGTGGGAGGATTGCTTAAGTTCAGGAGTTCAAGATCAGCCTGAGCCAGAGCAAGATCCCATCTCTAGAGGGAATTTATCTAACAAATGCAATGAGTATAATTTGGTTCTCTTTAGTACCCTGAATGAATCTCTAACAATTAAAAAAAAGAAAAAGGACAGGGCATGGTGGCTTATGCCTATAATCCTAGGACTCTGGGAGGCCAAGGTGGGTGGATAGCTTGAGCTCACAAGTTTAAAACCAGCCTGAGCACAATAAAAATAGAAAAACTGAGGCAAGAGGATCCCTTGAGCCCAAGTTGGACATTGCTGTGAGCTATGATGCCCCAGCACTCTACCCAGGGCAACAGCTTGAGACTCTGTCTCCAAAAAAAAGCCCATCTTTACTAAAAATAGAAAAACTTAAGTAGGAGGATGGCTTAAGCCCAAGAGTTTGAGGTTGCTGTGAGCTATGATGACACCATGACACTCTACTCAGAGCGACAGAGTAATAGTCTGTCTCAAAAAAAAAGAGAGAGAGAGAGATGGAGTCTTACTCTGTTGCCCAGGCTGGGAGTGCAATGGCATGAGCATAACTCACTGCAGCCTCCAACTTCTGAGTTTAAGCAGTCCTCCCACTTTAGCCACCCAGCTAGCTGGGATTATAGGCAAGCCACCACACCAATGCTTATACAGTACATTTCTGTGAGAATATTTTATGATTTAGAACTAATAGAGGATGTAGTGTAGTGATCCTTCGAAATGTTAGTCATACATAGAACAGCTATTATGAAAATGTTGTTTCACATGTACTATATGTGAACTTTTTTTTCTAAAATAGTTTTTTATATTGTTTGAAAGAAATCTGCAAAAACTAGCATTTATTTCTAAATGCTCTGATGGTTTTTCCAAATGATTTGCCTTGAGTTCCCTATCTTAAATACAGTAGAACTCCATAGTTGGCCACCTCTTTAAGTTGACTGGTTTTCATAGACCAGACATGCACCACATGTACATGTCAGGACAGTAGGCCTAGTTCCTTATGTTGACCAGTTCCTTACATTACATTGGGTGGTCAACTTATAGAGGTTTTCGTGTAGTTTGTTTTGAAAACCAAAAATAAAATTGCTTTTTAAAAAGGTCAGTTTTTGCAACAACATGAAACTAGGTAGTGACACGTAAGTTTGTTGTCTAGGTTTTATTAAAACACAAAAGACTTTATAATATTAAAATATCAATACTTTCATTTTATTCTTTTTAAGGCTACATCATTAACACTAGAAGGAGGACGATTGAAACGAACTCCACAGCTGATCCATGGAAGAGATTATGAAATGGTCCCAGAGCCTGTATGGAGAGCACTTTATCATTGGTATGGAGCAAACCTGGCCTTACCTAGACCAGTAAGTATACCTAATAGAACCTTATTTAAGGAGCACTCATAAATGGGATCTTTTATTATGTTTTTTATGAATCTCACTATCCACAAAATTAGTTCTTCCATTATGATAGCAGAATAATCAGACCCAATTCAAATTAATTGAACAAATAATTTTAGGATCCTTCACATTCATTCATTCAACATTTATCCAGCACTGTTTTAGAAACCAGCCATACAATGATATGTCTGTGGAAGTAGATGGCTAACATGGGATGGAAGGAATAGTCTCTGGACTAAATAAAGGCAAGGATTTATGAGGGTAGGCTGTTAAATGGGTTATCCATATAGATGCAGACATCTCCTAGGGTAATGCAAAACTTAGGCTGGTGAGTAAGGAGTGCTGTGAGAGCCAGTGCCAAAAAGTTCAGTGAATGTACAGAATAATGCAGAAGTTATTTCTGAAACTACTATTCCCATCACACAAGCATCCAGTTAGGGATTTGGTTCTTCTTGTAACCTTTTCTGGTTTATCTTTTTGAAGGAAGGGGCATATAGAAGATAAAACCACAATACATGGTATCAGGAATTCAAAGCTAACAAATTCTGATTGTTGCCATCACTAGGATGAGTCATTCAGTGTAAGATGCTCTAAAATAATTTAAAAGATTTGGAGTATTAATATTAAAGTATTAGTAAATTACCTATGTAACATCATTTGTTGTGGGTAGTGGTAAAATACTGTATAATAAGATTTTTTTAATATTAAGAAATATTTAATATTTCTTATTTCAAACTCAACAGTTTGAAATAATATTAACAGTTTGAAATAATAATAATTACTATTTCAAACTCAACAGTTTGATGAGAATATTTCAGATTGTATATGAAACCCGCACCTTGTACCCCTTGATTGCACTAATGTACACAGCTGTAATGTATGATTTAAAAATAAAAAAAAAAAAATTAAAAAAAGAAAAAAAAGAAATGCTCTCCTTTGTATAAAGTCAAAACTAGAACTTACTTATGCCTGAAGGGTTTTTATAGATGGGATATGAGAAGTTAACCTCCAAAAGAAGAGCACAAGTCTTTTTTAAAGCCATAGTCCATAATTTTGATATTGGTTTTGACTTGTTAATAATAATTATTTATTAAAAATATATTTAAGTTGAAACTGGACATTTAAAGTTTGTGTTTTTTGGCCACAAAATGTTCCTGCTGTATTTGGTGTCAGGATGCCTAGAGATAAAACAGATATGAATATTCTTTTTTATTTACTGGGTATGGTGGAATAGTACTTGAGGTAGTCCCCTGATTTCTGGGACTTACCTGATTTTTTTTTTTTTTGAAACAAAAGAGTCTCATTCTATACTCCTGGGTAGAGTACCATGGTGGCATAACTCACAGCAACCTCAAACTCCTAGGCCCAGCAATCCTCTTGCCTCAGCTTCCTGAGTAGCTGGGACTGTAGGTACCTGCCACAACACCAGCTAGGTTTTCTTTCTTTCTTTCTTTCTTTCTTTCTTTCTTTCTTTCTTTCTTTCTTTCTTTCTTTCTTTCTTTCTTTCTTTCTTTCTTTCTTTCTTTCTTTCTCTCTCTCTCTCTCTCTCTCTCTCTCTCTCTCTCTCTCTCTTTCTTTCTTTCTTTCTTTCTGTGTCTGTCTGTCTGTCTGTCTTTCTTTCTTTCTTTCTTTCTTTTTTTTTTTTTTTAAGACAGAATCTCACTTTATCATCGTCAGTAGAGTGCCGTAGTGTCACAGCTCATGGCAACCTCCAACTCCGGGGCTTAGGCACTTCTCTTGCCTCAGCCTCCTGAGTAGCTGGGACTACAGGCACCCACCACAACACCCAGCTATTTTTTTGTTGTTGTTGCAGTTTGGCCAGGTGGAATTCGAACCCGCCACCCTTGATATATGGGGCCAAGCCCCCTCTCCCCTGAGCCATGGGCACCGCCAAGGTTTTCTATTTTTAGAAAAGACAGGGTCTCCCTCTTGCTCAGGCTGGTCTCAAACTCTTAAGCTCAAGCAGTCTACCTGCTTCGGCCTCCCAAATGCTAGGATTGTAGGCATGAGACACCATACCTGGCCCCTGATCTATCTTCCATCTTCTGTATCTGTAGGGGAAATACTGTGTTTATGTTATATATATAGTTTGATATTTCAAAGCCTATCAGAAACCTAAACATTTGTACCCTCATATCAATCTGAAATTAAAAAAAAATTTTTTAAAGCCTGTCTGAATTCAGATTGCTGGTGTTCTATTTTCTAAATCTTAGTCTTCTCATCTGTAAAATGGAAAAATTTTAATCCACCTTATTAGAGTTGTTTTGAGAATTAAATAATACATAAGGTTAGAACATCATCTGATAAATATTGACTATTTGTTAATATCATTGTTTATCATTAGACAATAATTATTATTATTTTTTTTTGAGACAGAACCTCACTTGGTCACCCTTGGTAGAGTGCCATGGTATCATAGCTCATAGGAACCTCCAACTCTTGGGTTCAAGTGATCCTCTTGCCTTAGCCTCCCAAGTAACTGGGACCATAGGCACCCACCACAATACCCACCTATTTTTTAGAGACAAGGTCTTGCTCTGGCTCAGGCTGGTCTTGAACCTGTAAGCTCAGGCAATCCACCTGCCTCAGCCTCCCAAGTGCTGGAATTACAGGCTTGAGCCACTGCACCCAGCTAGACAGCAATTATCAAATGAGTTTGTTCAGAGCCTCACAAAAGATCATGTTTTGGCTCGGCACCTGTGGCTCAAGCGGCTAAGGCACCAGCCACATATACCTGAGCTGGCGGGTTCGAATTCAGCCCTAGCCCACCAAACAACAATGACAGCTACAACCAAAAAACAGCCCAGCGCTGTGGCAGGCGCCTGTAGTCCCAGCCTTTGGGAGGCAGAGGCAGGAGAATTGCTTGAGCCCAGGAGTTGGAGGTTGCTGTGAGCTGTGATGCCCTGGCACTCTACCCAGCTTGAGGCTGTGTCTCCAAAAAAAAAAAAAAAAAAAAAAAAAAAATCATGTTTTTTACATTGATGTCAGATACATATTAGTTTAAGCTATAATTTTTCTGGACTAAACATTTATTTACAGGCTCAGTGGTATTTTTTCATCTCTAAAGATGATAAATTTGCCTGATTTCAGGAAGAATTGATTTAAAACCATTCATAATATGTTACCAGTTAAGACAGCAGGTTCTCAACCTGTGGGTCACCACCCCTTTATAACAATGAAAATACATTCTGCATGTCAGATATTTACAATATGATTCATAATAGTAGCAAAATTACAGTTATGAAGTAGCAACAAAAAACAGTTTTATGGTTGGGGGTCACCAGAACATGAAGAACTACATTAAAGGGTAGCGGCATTAGGAAGGTTGAGAACCACTCAGGAGAATACTACAGCCATGGCAAGGTTCAAAATGAATGTTTTCATCTTCATACTTATAGAAATCATTTTTTTTAATGTAGCTTTATTTTATTTGCATATGAGATACACACTCAATGATAAAGACTTAAACAATATAGAAAAAGGGAAAGTAAAAATCGTGTCATACCCTGCTACCTAGCGATAACGACTAACAACATTTTCTTGTGCATCTGAACAGAATCCCTCTGTTTTTGTCCATCTACATATATGGATATGTGTGGATAATTTTATGAGAGAGAATCATGTTATACCTTATGTTTTGTGATCTGTTTTTGCTAACATAGATGCAGTAGATATCTTTGTATGCTAAGAAATTTAGACTTGTACCATAACTTTTAATAACTGCATAGTGTTCTCCTATATACATCCATAGGTACAGAAATCATTTATTAACCAGTTTACCTACTGATGGACATTTTTTTACTTTTAGCTTTTAGTTGTTTAACCTAATTTTCTGGGCTGGGTGTTGTGGCTCACACATGTAATCCTAGCACTCTGGCCAAGGCAGGTGGATTGCCTGAGCTCACATGTTCGAGACCACCCTCAGCAAGAGCGGGACCCCATCTTTAAAAGTAGCCAGGCATTGTGGCAGGCGCCTGTAGTCCCAGCTACTCAGGAGGCTGAGGCCAGAGAATCGCTTGAGCCCAAGAGTTTGAGGTTGCTGTGAACTATGACACCACAGCACTCTACCAAGGGTGACAAAATGAGACTCTGTCTCCAATAAAAAGTAATTTTCTATAACCATTCTCTTTCCAAGTGCATTGAGGGTGATGATCTCTTTAATTTTAAATTCCTGTAAATAGAATTGATATATCAAAAAATACACGCATTTTATATTTGAAAACTTTTCCTTTCTTTTAAAGATTATACTTCAACTAGTTTTTAGATGAAGAGATTATATTGCATTTGTTATTTGTTAGGTGACACTGCAGTTTAACCAGTGCATAGAGACAATTAAAATGTAAATTAATATGTAAATATCTGTGTGAGAATTTGTTAAACTGTAACTTGCTCACAAAAATCACTTGATACCTTGAAAAGCAAGATATATAGTATAAAAACTACTCCATTATTAGTTAAGATTTTGCCAGAGGTATATTTTTATGTTTATATTTTTATGTTGACTACAGATGCTGAATTATTAATCTTTCTGAAAAGCACACTTAAACTTAAATGATAAGTAATGATGGTTGGCTTTGCAGCTGTCAGGGCCTGTCTAGGCAAGGTAGATAGGTTTTATTTCTTCTGGTGGTCTCAGAGGAGTGTCAGGGAAGGCTCCTTTTACTGCTTACTACACATATTTAAATAGGAGTTGAAAAGCTCCAAAATGGACTCTTTCAAGTGCCATATTATAGCATATCACAACATGCAGAATACATTTAAGAAATAGTCCTAAAGTCTGGTTTGTAATTTTTTTTATTTAATTCTTTATTGCCTCCTTTTGATAATAAAATAATGCTCTATTGCATAAGGTATTGGTTACTAGAATAAAGAGAAATAAAATACAGCCTGATCACCTGAAACTATAAACTACAGATTCTATAGGAAATTTTTTTGAAAGACTTTAATTTTTACCCTACTGTACCTTTTAGAACATAAAATTGATAATGTGCTACTCTTAAAACTCATGGAACATAGGGGGTGGGGGTGGGGTAGTGGCTCATGTCTATACTCCTAGCTCTCCCAAAGGCTGAGGCTGAGGCATAGATCACTTGAGATCAGGAGTTTGAGACCAACCTGAGCAAGAGCAAGACCACGTCTCTACTCAAAATAATAAAACTAGCCAGGCATTGTGGGTGGGTCCCTGAAGTCCCAGGTACTTAGGAGGCTGAAGCAAGAAGATTGCTGAAGTCTAAGAGTTTAAGGTTGCTGTGAGCTATAACACCTCAACACTCTACCCAGGATAAGAGAGACTTTGTCTCAACATTTTTTAAAGAAATCTCATCAAACAATATTTTAATAATAAATGTTTTCCTGTGTATGTGGGCTGATAATCAGGTTAGAGCTGCTTACTAATACTATTCCGTACTTAACCTGGCCGGAGAAATTGCCAAGGCAAGGCTTATCCATTGCACTTCGGACATGCTGAGCCCTGCAATTTACCCAAATGTGGGAAACTCAGCAGCATAATTTGTGGTAGTGGGGAGGAAAAATCCTATTCCAATAATGTGAAACCTCAGTTTTGCACATTCAATTTTTTTGTTTAAGTCATAGGCAAAAAATATACGTACAGACTGGTTATACAAATAGAACATTGCAAATATTTATGTGGAAACAATTTTGTCCTTACTACTAATACAAAAAATATAATTTTAAGTAATTTATAATACTCTTTATATGTATTAGAGAAATGGAGGTGGTTTTTAAATGATGTCCAGTGATAAGGTTTTGTGGGACTGGTACATTCATAGATAATTGGGAATAGTTTAAGTTACTAAGCTTTAGGTGGCAATCATGTAGTTAATGATTTCAGTACTGCCATAGTTTCTAACTTTTAGCTTTAGTTTTATGAATTTATCTTTAAAATGTTATTTACATACATGAAAAGCATAAAAATGAAAGGAGTTATGGTGTCAGGGTAGCAGAATTATGGATACATGTAATATTTAAGAGTTTTTCCCTTAATTTGGTTGTAACTTCCTTTTAAATGAGAGAAAACAAGCACAGGAGTTCTAATCTTAAAAGATAGATATAGGAGCAGGAGCTTGAGAGTATTTTAGCCCATATAACTATAATATGTAAGTTTCAGTAATGTACTAAAATACAAATAGTGATTTTTTTCAAACATTTTAAAATATATATCAGGGCTCAGCGTCTGTAACTCAAGTGGCTAAGACACCAGCCACATAACACCAGAGCTAGTGGGTTCGAATCCAGCCCGGGCCTGCCAAACAACAATAACAACTGCAACTAAAAAATAGCTGGGCGCTGTGGCGGGCACCTGTGATCCTAGCTACTTGGGAGGCTGAGGCAAGAGAATCACTTAAGCCCAGGAATTGGAAGTTGCTGTGAACTATGATGCCACAGCACTCTATCTATGGTGATGGCTTGAGGCTCTGTCTCAAAAATAAATAAATAAATAAAATATATCAGAAGTTAGATTAAAATGCAAGTTCTGGTTCTTTGTTCTGAGTGTTCACTTTTTATCTTTCAAAATCACAGGTGATCAAGAATAGCAAAACAGACATCCCAGAACTGGAATTATTTCCTCGCTATCTTCTCTTCCTGAGACAACAGCCTGCTTCTCGGACACAGCAGTCTAACATCTGGGTGAATATGGGTATGATGAGCCTGAGAATGTTTCCTCAGCATTTACCGCGAGGTAACTTAAGAATGCAGCAAGAATATCATGCACTTTCTTTAAAAAAAAGAAAGAAAGAAAACCAAGCTGCTCAGAGTCTGGTGCCACTGTGTTAACATACATTCCTATCTGCTTTCATACAGAATCAGTAAATCACTGTGGGGTTCAGATCTATGGTCATGCGTAAGACTGGACAGGGGACAGAGGCAAAATCCCAGCAGTAAACGAAGGAAGGATATTTCTTTTTCTAGTTTATAGACATGGAGATAATAAATAGAAAAAGATTTTACATATTTTATTACTTTGAGATACAAGGCATCATAAATTGTTACCAGACTTAGTGGTAATCTGCCAGTCATCGACTGGTCTTTTTAAATCTACTCATATTTGTAAGAAGTAATTTCTTTTATACTATCATCTTTTGTGTTTGCTTTCGGGGGGAGAGTTTTATAGGGCAAATGAGATATATTTCCCATGGTAGATCTAAAAAGGCTTTATAAGAGACAGATAATACAGAGCAAAGAGAATATTTTTAGAAAAGAAAGGAACACGTTTACTTTGAAAAACACCAATCCTATTAAACTGACATACAAATGAGTTTCTACTTTAATGTATAACATGCAAAAAATTCTCCTTTGACTTCTCTATGAGGTTAAAATTTTATTGGTGGACAAATAAAATTGTGCCTTCAAATATTTAAATTGTTATTTAGCAATAAAGAAATAATAAGCATTTATTTATACAAAGTCTCAGACTTGGTATTAACAATACCAGAATCTTGTTATAATTGATATAACTCAGTATAGAAGAAGTACCTCTAGAGCCAGACCAACCTTATATAAGTACTAGCTCTCCTTGGAAATTGAATAGGGTTAATTTTATGTCTTAATTAAAGGTTGTATCCACATAACATATGAAGAATTGTTCAGTATCGTTTGGTAAGCATTATAGCAAAGCAATGGCTTCTGCCTAACCAAACATCAAAATCAAGAAACAATAAAATAGAATCATTATGAAACATTCTTGGTTTAATTTCCTACTGAATGGAAGTGTTAGCCTTGCTTTCATGGCACCCACAGCACATGTCTTTTTCAATTCTCTTTGAAAAATAACATGAGAGGCAAGATGTGTTGTTACGCTTTTAGTAAGTATTCTTTATAACTCTTGTGCTGATCCTAGATTTTTTGCTGCTTCTATAAATTACCCTAGATTTGGTGCTATTCAAAAACACAAAATTATGTTTATTAAGTGGCTGCCTGCTTAATGAGCTATGCTATAAAAACTTATAGAACTCAAATTTTCATATTGTGGCTTGGACAATAGAGATTGACTTGGACGCTATACTTTTGCATATGCTTCTGAATCCTAGAACTGCATAGTTCGGATGCTCCAAATTTGTTTATTATTTGAAATTGCATTCTTTACTAATTAGCTGTGAAATCAATCATTAATCATTTTGAAATTTATAAAATATGCTTTCTTGCTGTAATCTTATGACTAATCCCCTGATGTATATTTGGAGAAATTTGCTCTTTTGTTTTTCTTCCAGAGATTATTGTTTGCTCACTAATAGTAAAAGATTTGCTTTGCTATGTGTTAAAAATTGATCACCATTGGATTTTATTCTGCCACGACATAATAGTCATCTTTTTTAAATACTCATCTTATATAGCTGTTTTCTAGTCTTTTTTGTTCCTTATAAAATGACAAGTATTCAAACCTTGTCACAGTTACAGTAGTTTTAAATATAGCCTTTTCTACCAGTAAGGCTACAGAAGTCATTATTTCTTAGGTGGGTTTTATAGTATATCTTAGGTGAGTGAATTCTTTCTGAGAGTTCTAAAAAAGCAGATGATGGCTCCATGCCCGTAGCACAGTGATTATGGCCCTGGCCACATGCCCCAAGGCTAGCGGGTTCAAGCCCAGTCCAGGGCCAGCTAAACAACAATGACAACTGCAACAAAAAAATAGCCAGGCGTTGTGGCAGGCACCTGTAGTACCAGCTACTTGGGAGACTGAGGCAAGAGAATCGCTTAAGCCCAAGAGTTTGAGGTTGCTGTGAGCTGTGATGGCACAGCACTCTACTGAGAGCGACATAATGATACTCTGTTTCATAAATAAATAAATAAATAAATAAAAGCAAATTATGCCAATATTTTTCTCACTTTGTTTAGCAAGTGACAACTCACTAAAAGCACGTTTAATGGGAGAAGAAATGCTAAGTCATTATTAAATGGGTAAAAAACTACCTGGAATAGTCTGGGTGTGGAGGCTAATACCCATAATCCTAGCATTCTGGGAGGCCAGGCTGGAGGATAGCTTGAACTCAGGAATTCGAGGTTGCTGTTAGCTAGGTTGAGGCCATGGCACTCTGGCAACAGGGCAAGACTCTGTCTCAAAAAAAAAAAAAAAAAACCTACTGGAATGTATACATGTACTCCAGAGTTACTCTAGAAGAGTTATGTTACATTTGTATTTTTGTTTTTTCAGTTGCTCAATAAAATACAGCCTCCCATAGACAGAGCTGACCATTTTTGACCATTTTAAGGTACAGCTTTTGTCTGGATTTTGGGCTGATAGTTAATAAGAGTTTAGCATGTTTTTGTAGCAACTTACTTGATTTCCATAATCTCTTGTCATTTCATTCCTCTCTTCTTTTGAAGTATGTGTTTAGATTTGATATATTCTTTCTTAACTCTTCCCCTATATTCCCTAGAGCCCTGTAGCAATTCAAGGTAAATGTCTACTGTCATCTTATTAGATGAGCAGATGATAGGATTTCCACTTTTCAGTAGGGCAATTATTATTATTATTTATTTTTATTTATTTATTTATTTATTTTTGAGACAGAGCCTCAAGCTGTCACACTGGGTAGAGTGCTGTGGCATCACAGCTCACAGCAACCTCGAACTCCTGACTTAAGCAATTCTCTTGCCCCAGCCTTCCAAGTAGCTGAGACTACAGGCACCCACCAGAATGCCTGGCTATATTTTGGTTGCAACTATCATTGTTGTTTGGCAGGCCTGGGCTGGATTCGAACCCGCCAGCTCTAGTGTATGTGGCTGGCACCTTAGCCGCATGAGCTATAGGCGCCGAGCCAAGTAGGGCAATTGTTTATTTATTTGGTCATGGGCTTGCTTCTTGGCTTCATTTTACAGACATAGAGTCTATAACTGTTTAGAAATTTAAGTAAAATTATCTTTTTTTTTATTTGTACATAAATTTTCTTTTCTTACTTAATTGTACCAATGTGTCAGGTAATTGGGCTATTTAATGACCGAGAGTGATGGGATTAGTAATTGGAAAAAAGTTTTAGAAAGTGAATCAGGTGAATCCAATTATCTATCTGTGGCATTCAAATCCAGTCCCATTTTATACCCTCCACTCTTGCACTGAGTTTTATTTCATTTTGCTGTTGAATGCGATTCAGCTGAGGACAGCCAGATCCCACTGCCAGGTGTTTTTTTTAGCATTTCCCACTCTTCTTAGAATCCAAATTTTGCCAATTATTTGGGCCTAAAGCCTTTTTTTTTTTTTTTTTTTCAAATTCACTTTAAGACACTTGGATCTCCAGTCTTCATTTTAAAGCTTTATAGTATTGTTCATCTATAAAACTCTTAAACCTGTAATTCTCATTTCTTATTATTTCTTAAAATAGTATGGTTCCCATTGCTGGAAAGAGTGCTTTATTTTACATCTGCCTTTTTCTTTATTGTGATTACTATAACCATAGGAAATGTACCTTCTCCGAATGCACCTTTAAAGCGGGTATTAGCCTATACAGGCTGTTTTAGTCGAATGCAAACCATCAAGGAAATTCATGAATACCTATCTCAAAGGCTGCGCATTAAAGAGGAAGATATGCGTCTGTGGCTATATAACAGTGAGGTAAGAGGCATCTCAGATTCAAGAAGAGTCTGATATTTCATGAATGTAGAATTTTTTACCGTAGTAACTATGCTAAAAGCCATGTCTAGGGTCTCAGTGAAAACTTTATTTTTTAAATTATTATACATACATATAGGCATTTGTCACTAGAGATCCAGTTGATCACCCATGGACAGTACTATGTTGGAAAGATTATTGTTGTAAAGTTAGTAGCAAATATCTTATTTCTTCTCATTTACTAAATAAACTATTTTAGATTTATATTAAGGTAAGTTATACATATGTTTAAAATTTCAAACAATACAGAAATATATAGTGAAAATCCCTTTTTTCCCTCTGACCCCTGTCTTCTGCTTTCCTCAGAGGCAATGCTGTTAATTTCATATATATTCTTGATATAGTCAATATGGAGAATACTCTGAAAGTGGGTCATAACTGTGTTTTTTTGTTGTTTTTTTGTTATTGTTGTTGTTTTTCATTACTGTGTTTTAACCAGTTTTCTATTCCCTGGTGTGTTCTTTCTTAAATCCTCCTTTGGTCACCATTGAGAGGCAGTATCACATAGTAGTTAAGAGCATAGCTCCTGGAGCCACATTGCCCAGAATTAAATCTTGGCTTTGCCATGTTTTATTTGTGTAATTAAGGGCAAGTCACTTCACTCTCTCAGTTTTCTCATAAGTGAAATCAGGAAATAATATTATCTCCCTCAGGGTTGTTGCAATAATTAAAAGAACTCATTTTGTAAGCACTTTAGGCAAGACGAACATAAAACAAAAATGTATAATTCTACTGTATGGCTTTTGGCTTTACATTTTCAGTTCCTAGTAAGTAATTAAGTTCCATTTAGCACACTTACTGAATTTCATACTAAGTACTAAAGAAAATTACTTTACTGCAAACTTCTCAGAATATTTAGGTCTTGGTGAACTCTATAATATACCATAGATCTTCTTCAGGGCCCCCCCCCCCAAATTATATATAATTTTGTTTTAAGAAGTGGAGAATATATATGAAGTATGCATTGTCTTTCCCTGATTTTGCACTTAAGTTATAAATATTTGTAAATAAGTATGATATGCTAAATATCTGTACCTCGATTATATAACTACAAGGAAGTTTTAAATTATCATTCATTTTTATTTCTGTATTTGTCTCAAATTTACTAACCAAATTAACAAAAATGTTTTCTCCTCCTTACATAGAATTACCTTACTCTTCTGGATGATGAAGATCATAGATTGGAATATTTGAAAATCCAGGATGAACAGCACCTGGTAATTGAAGGTACAAGATGGGAGCATGTATTTATATTAGATTTTTAGGGGAATAATTTAAGAATTACTCACTAATAATCCATTACATAGTTTTCCCCATGGTAAGTATTATTTGACCATTAGGGGGGTTTTTTTTGGGGGGGGGGTTGGATTTTTTTTTTTTTTTTTTTTTTTTTTTTGATAGAGTCTCATTTTTTCACCCTCGGTAGAGTGCTTTGGCGTCAAAGCTCACAGAAACCTCCAGCTTAGGCGATTCTCTTGCCTCAGCCTCCCTAGTAGCTGGGACTACAGGCACCCGCGACAGTGTCTGGCTATTTTTATTGCAGTTTGGCCGGGGCTGGGTTCGAACCCGCCACCCTCTGTATATGGGGCTGGCACCCTACTCACTAAGCTACAAGGTACCACCCATAGGTTTTTTTTTAGGTAAAGAAAACTCATTGAACTCCTAGGTAACTCTACCATAATATTTAGATTACTTTAGAAGAAAAATATTTTGTTTACAGTCATTTGCTGGAATAGGGTGAGAATGGTGGATAAAAACAAGTGAATTCACTTACCAGTTTACAAAGTCTTTTCAGATTTTCAGGCTACCCCTTTGAATTTGACTAGTTATTTAGCCCAGGCTTTTATTAGTTATCAAAACTGGCAACTTACTGGTAGAGCTACTTGTATATTCACACATCGATTTACACACTTACGTATGCACATGTTGTTGAAAACTTAAGTATCTTTTCCCTTTAAGATTTATGGGAATTCTGACAGCTACCTTTGTAATAAAATGCATAGATTTCTCTGATAGTTGTTATAATTGAAGAAAGAATTATAGTATTTCTAATGATTTAAGTTTTTAAGAAATTCCATTGTTTTTGAGTTTTAATTACTTCTAGAGATAATTGAGTATAATTCTTCTTCAGGTAGGTAATTGAAGGAATAGTATATTAATTCTAACCAAGAGACTAAAGTCCCCAGAATATAAAGTGTAGGAATGGGTTCAAAGCTAGTTGCAGTCAAGCACCACATAAAGATGTTTTGGTCAACAAAGGACCACATATACAGCAGTGGTCCCATGAGATTATACCATTTCTTTTTACTATGTTTTTTCTATGTTTAGGTATGGTGAGATACACAAACACTTTTACCATTGTGTTACAGTTGCCTACAGTATTCAGTACAGTACATGCTGTACAGGTTTGTAGCCAACCAGCCATAGCTATAAGTACCATATAGCCTAGGTGTCTGTAAGGGCACTGTGTGATGTTTGCAGGGAGATAAAATCACCTAACGATGCATCTCTCAGAATGTTTCTCCATCATTAAGAGACATAAATAGTAAAATTGACTTGATTTTTTTTTATCTTCTCATGTAAAAATAAGAATTATTATTTTTTAAGCAGAAAAAATTGAGTGGGTATGAATTGGACAGGTAAGAAATTAACATATACCTATCTGTCTTTCCAGTTCGCAACAAAGATATGAGTTGGCCTGAGGAGATGTCTTTTATAGCAAATAGTAGTAAAATAGATAGACACAAGGGTAAGTCTCCAATGTCTTGTTTTAAATGTATGCGATGATTAAATCATTTAATCATATCATTTGATCATTGTATCCCTTGATCATTAGATTAAATCCTTTAATCATTAAATTATTTAATCATCATAGATGATTTTAAATATATACTTTTTTATTCTTCTCTCAA
This sequence comes from Loris lydekkerianus, assembly GCA_963574355.1. Taxonomy (NCBI): domain Eukaryota; kingdom Metazoa; phylum Chordata; class Mammalia; order Primates; family Lorisidae; genus Loris; species Loris lydekkerianus. Next base: position 18,307 of record CAUYPK010041729.1, read on the forward strand.
CTACTAAAAAGTGCTAATAACTTTTGGTTTTCTAGTTCAAAAGTAAATTAGGCCCCCACTTCTTTTGTTTTTCCTGAACCAGCACTTGATGTTAGTAAACCCAGCATCAGATTATTTTCTAAATTTCTTTCTAACTCTACAGTGAAATAATTTATGTATTTTAAAGACTTGCTAGAAGAATTGTTTGAATTCTTTAAAAAATATCATCAGGATTAAAGAAAATAATTGGTGTTTCTGGGTTACAAATAAGCATGGATCATCATGATTACCAGACACTCCATGAAAAACCTTCTCAACTTCAGTATTTAGAAGACTTGCTAGAGAAAAATTTAGCTGATAAAAAGAGTTATAAAAATAACTGTATTAAACACAAGTAACTGTCCTACGGCATATTACTATAGCTAGGCTTTGGTTTTCATATTGTTTGTTCCAGTTCCCACAGAAAAGGGAGCCACAGGTCTGAGCAACCTCGGAAACACATGCTTCATGAACTCAAGCATCCAGTGTGTTAGTAACACACAACCACTGACGCAGTATTTTATCTCAGGGAGACATCTTTATGAACTCAACAGGTAATTTTTCTTGAGTCAATTGGCCTCCCAGCCTTCTGTGATTTCGATACAACCCTTTATCACCTAAATCTCTTTTTTCAGCATGGGGGAGAAAGATCATATCTTATTTGCCCTGTTTAGCATGAAATAAGGGTTATGGGGTGCTTCTCTTTTTTCAAAAAGAAAAGATATTTTGATGTGAGAAGCTAGGTATTTCTGTGCTCATGTGATTGTGATTTATGAGAATCTTTGGCAACAATTTTTCCCCCCAAACTTCTAGGACAAATCCCATTGGTATGAAGGGACATATGGCTAAATGCTATGGTGATTTAGTACAGGAACTTTGGAGTGGAACCCAGAAGAATGTTGCCCCATTAAAGCTTCGGGTAAGCAAGTTAAAATAATATAAAACTATTTTGTCTCTAAACAGTTATAATTATTTTTCTCTACTTCTTTGTATGTTTAGCTTTTTAGTTTAGTAAATATTTTTGGATTCTTCACTAGGCACAAACCAGATGTTAAATGCTTGTTTAAATAGATACACAATACTACAATATATGTAGTGGGAAGGAAAAGATCAAAGACACAGTCTAAATTTGGAATGTCATTCATTTTACTAATGTATTAAATATCTTATTTTTATGACAGACCTTTTCTTGGTAATCTATTATTCTTAGCAATATTCTATCTCAGAATCTAATTAATTATAACCAATTTTTTTTTTTTTTGAGGCAGTCTTACTCTATTGCCCCAGGCTAGAGTGTCAAGATGTCAGCCTAGCTCATAGCAACCTCAAACTCCTCCTGCCTCAATCTCCTGAGTAGCTGGGACTTCAGGCACCTTCCACACTGCCCAGCTAATGTTTCTACTAATGTTTCTATTTTTAGTAGAGATGGAGTCTCACTTTTGCTCAGGCTGGTCTCAAACTCCTAAGCTTAAGCGATCTTCCAGCCTCAGCCTCTCAGAGTGCTGGAATTACAGGCATGAGCCACCACATGCCTGACCAACATTTTCAATAGGACTAAGATAATTAGTTCTCTCTGTAGAATCTAAAAAGTAGCAGGATGTAAGAAAGTAACTAATGGATACAAGTTTTATGTTTATACCATATGTAGTACATTTTAGGGAAGTTAGGATTATTTATTATCTTTATTTAAATAAAACAAGGCAAAGCCTTTTGGAGTAAAAATAAGCATAATATCTGAAGATGTGACTACTTTCCACTTGCCAGGCAGTTGTAATTACTTCTATGTGTATTAACTCAATAATGATCCAATAGCTCTATAATGTAATCCCCATTTTATAGCTTAGCAAACTAAGGCTCGGGATGATAAAATAGCTAGCCCGAGGTTATAAAGTAGTAAGACCTCATAGCTAAACTCTATGCTATTCTGCCTCTAATAATAAAGGGTAGGGTACAACAAGACCAGGAAATGTAACTGTGAAAGAAAACATAACATATGTATTTTACGTTATATATTTGTAAATATGCTTATTTTATATATATATATATGAATGTGTAAGACATTATAGAACAGGAAGTCTTTGAATATAGCAAATGTTCTCTTAATGTCTTAAGTAACATCTATGTGCTTAAAGAACTCAGTTTGCTTATGTGATACAGAACTGGGACACAGTACTGGCCAAAATGCTTCTCTTTTTGTTCATTTGAGACTAATGAAGATTTCATGATTCTCCAAATACATTTGCTGAAAGACAGGCAGGCTAAATACTATACTATTTACTTTCTTATAAAACCACTGTTTGAATTATGGGGCATGTTCATTTCTAATTTTATGAGGTAGGAAATAATGACTGTGACTCCTTATATTTATAGTGGACCATCGCAAAATATGCTCCCAGGTTTAATGGGTTCCAGCAACAAGACTCCCAAGAACTTCTGGCATTTCTCTTGGATGGTCTTCATGAAGATCTCAACCGAGTCCATGAGAAGCCATATGTGGAACTAAAGGACAGTGATGGGCGACCAGACTGGGAAGTAGCTGCAGAGGTTTGTCAGTTTTTTTGTTTGTTTTTTTTTTAAGAGGCACAGTCTCACTTTGTCACCCTCGGTAGAGTGCTGTGGCATCACAGCTCACAGCAACCTCCAGCTCTTGGGCTTAGGTGATTCTCTTGCCTCAGCCTCCCAAGTAGCGGGGACTACAGGCACCCACCACAACGCCTGGCTATATTTTTGTTGCAGTTTGGCTGGGGCTGTGTTGAAACCCGCCACCCTCAGTATATGGGGTGGCGGCCAGCGCCCTACCCACTGAGCCACAGGTACCACCCCAAGGTTTGTCACTTTTGAGTTTCTAATGTAAGCAGTAGATAAAATGTCTGGCCACAGGTATATATAGCACAACTGAAATGCAAAGCAAACTATTCTATATTCAAAATTTTGCTGTGAAAACAAAGAAATTTCTCTTTCTGTGCTTAATTCTTATGCAGTAGTACCAAAAGCACCTTTGGGGGGTGGGGGTGGGAGGAAGCACCTTTAATGAAAATTTTAAAAAGTTGCCATTTCACATTGTAAACTTCATGCAACTGAATGTAGGAATAATTAGGAGTTTAAGGAAGCCCTGTAATTGTTCAAATAGTATATATATACAGTAACCTATAGGTGTGTTTCATCTGCTTTTTAATGGATAAAGAACTTTAATAGTCACCATTATACATAGTGAGAACAAATGAAAAATAGGATTTTCCCTCTGAACTTAATATTTTATGGGTTTTATGCAGAAAGAACCACGTTCTATTCAATAGCTAGTTTTCTATGCTCAGTAGGCAGTACTTCTCAAATTACATGTATGAATTATAAATTTATAAGCAGAAAGTTTATATTTTAAATAAAGATTATAGATTTATGTTCTTGACAGTTGCTTACATACAATATATTTAACCAGTTTTTTGGAATTGTGTAGAAATGCTTATCCCGTAATCCTTTTCATTAATAGGCCTGGGACAACCATCTGAGAAGAAATAGATCAATTGTTGTGGATTTGTTCCACGGGCAGCTAAGATCTCAAGTCAAATGCAAGACATGTGGGCATATAAGTGTTCGATTTGACCCTTTCAATTTTTTGTCTTTGCCACTACCAATGGACAGTTATATGCACTTAGAAATAACAGGTGGGTCACAAAGTTCTGAAAAACTACTTGACTCTATTTTCTTGTACCTAATTTAAACAGCCTAAATTTCTAAGTGTAGTTATTTGTTCATAGTGTGTTCTTATTATGATTGGTAGTCAGCATATTACAATCTAGCTTTTGACATGATTTGAGGTTTGAAAGGTTCAGACCATAGGCCCAATTTTGTGGCTGTAGCTTGATTTTTAATTTCAGGCATGCCAGAAGCTCTCTTTAAAGCCTTGCAAAGTCATTCACACTTCTGTATCAGAGGAACATCAAAAAAAAAATCTTAATTTCACTCAGTATATGCCTAAGTATAATCTGTTTGAGCCTTTACATATAAAATAAAAAATATAGGCTGAAATGCTTGCTATTTGCAAGTCAGCTATATCTGTATTTAGTGTATCAGACTTTCAGTGAAACCTGCATTTTACTGATGATCTTTTCTCTTTACTAGTAATCAAGTTAGATGGTACTACCCCTGTGCGATATGGACTAAGACTGAATATGGATGAAAAATACACAGGTTTAAAAAAACAGCTAAGTGATCTCTGTGGACTTAATTCAGAACAAATCCTTCTCGCAGAAGTACATGGTTCCAACATAAAGGTATATAAAATACGAACTACTCTTTACAGGAAGAGTACAATTTTTGATTTTGTCCTTTGATTCTATCCTTCAAAGATCACAACTCTCTCAATTATCAATTAATTGTTATGTTAAATGGCTGAGAGAGATACTCAAACATAAAAACTGAACAAAAAAAAGTATTAAGTTTTTCAACCTAGAAACTTAAAAGGAGAAAATACTGAACTAAACCCTGGATGACAGAGTGAAACCCTGTCTCCAAAAGAAGAAAAAAGAGAGATAAAGGAATAATAATTATGGTGGCATTGTTAAAGAGAAATATGTAATGGTGCTTATGTGGAGTGATCTAGTTATGTTCTTATAGTATAGGTTTCTTCCAGATACTGCTACTCATACACTTGATATCTCTTCTGTATTATCACTGTCACTAGAATTCTTCCTAGGTTAAAGTATTTTATATATTTATGAATGCCTGTTTAAATATTTATTTATGATGCCATAAACTTGGCCTTTCACTGTATTCAGAAATTAGAGAGTAAAGACAAATTATTACCCGTCATGTATTCCTGCATACCAGTTAGGGAAATAAATCTAATAAATATATTGCCTACTCTGAATTAAGCTCCTGTCATTGTTATCATGTACATTTATCTCTGGAGATACTGAACATGCTCCCACCTCATTGACATTTTCTTAATATGAAATGTAAAAGCAAGGGTTTGGGTCGAACGCTTGAAATGAAGAATGAAACTTAAGAAATCAGTCTCGCACAACATATTTCCTATAAAAAGAGAACAGTTTTCTTTGGAGTGAGGTAAGTTTTCAGTTATTCTATTAAGCATTCATTCTTTACTAAGTTGAGAAAAATTATTCAATCATCTTGTTTATTTTACTGATGAAAGCATCTAAGACATTCTCTTCAAATATATCAGACACGTAATTTTTCCATTTTATCTGAAACATCACTCACTTCTCATCTTACTGCTTTTTCTGTAGAACTTCCCTCAGGACAACCAAAAAGTGCGACTTTCAGTAAGTGGATTTTTGTGTGCATTTGAAATTCCTGTCCCTGCATCTCCAGTTTCATCTTCTAGTCCAACACAGACAGGTAAGGTAGTGCCAGAGCCCCTTCTCTTAATCTGAAGCTTTAAATTTTGGCCTATAAATTGTCATCTTTTTTATATTAGTTTGTGCTGAGGATGTTAAAGCAAGAGAATTTTGGAACCCAAAGAAAACCTTACTGATGATTCTTCATTTTGTATATGAGGACTCTAAAATTTAGAGAACCTAAGTTATTAAGTTAGGTAATTATTAGCTAATATACCTTTGGAATTCAGATCTCTTTTAATTTGTATCTAATATTGATATGGCTGATGGGTATGAGAAAAACATACTACCAGAAAATATAAATTGTAGATACAGGTACAAAGGAATCTGTTTATCCAACATTGCATGTGATTTAATATGGTCACTCAGTGAGTTCTTTTGGTTGTTAGTGTGCTTTGTCTATTCTTCTTTATACTGTTTATACTTAAGTTAATTCCCCTATTATATGAAGCTCCTCTAATTGGCACATGCTAGACCAGGGGTCCTCAAACTATGGCCTGCAGGCCACATGAGATGGTGTGATTGTATTTGTTCCCGTTTTGTTCTTTTACTTCAAAAGAAGGTATGTGCAGTGTGCATAGGAATTTGTTCATAGTTTTTTTTTTTTAAACTATAGTCTGACCCTCTAACAGTCTGAGGGACAGTGAACTGGCCCCCTGTTTAAAAAGTTTGAGGACCCTTGTACTGATGGTGAATTGTTAGATGATTTAATGTTGCTTTTTTTGTTTACAACATCACTTGTCCAATAGAATTCTGCAATGACGGAAGTTTTTTATGATCTTTGCCATTCAATACGTTACTTACTAGTTGCATGGGCTATTGAGCACTTGAAATGTGTCTAGTGAGACTGTAGGAATGTTTTAAATTTAAATTTAAAAACCAATATCTGACTAAAAGCTATTGTATTGCACAAAATATTTTTAGAGGAATAGAGAAATGCATTTTTAGAGAAGAGGAAAAAGAAAATCAATTATAGAACAGTTTGTATGCCAAAGTATGGTGCTGATAAAGGGTTTTTTTTAACATTCTACTTAACAGGTTCCAGTAGTTTCTCTTGCTTTGTCATGTATTCATAATTGTAAGTTATGGAAATAAAATAAAAAATTAAAATCTTCCAGTAAATCTAGAATTGTTATTTGAATTGTGATTTTTCTCTGTGCTGTGTTAAGAGGTTGTACTGTCAGTGGTCTAGGTCCTCAGAATACATGAGAGAAGAGCAAAGATGAAGGTACTACAAGCTTATGATGCTTTATTTATGTTTGAATTAATAGATTTCTCCTCTTCCCCATCTACAAATGGAGTATTCACCCTAACTACCAATGAGGACCTGCCCCGACCAATATTCATCCCCAATGGAATGCCAAACACTGTTGTGCCATGTGGAACTGAGAAGAACTTCACAAATGGATTGGTGAATGGTCATATGCCATCTCTTCCTGACAACCCCTTTGCAGGCTACATCATTGCAATCCACAGAAAAATGGTCAGTTAAATTTTAGATTACTTGCCAGTGACATTTGTGAAACATAGTTATTTTCTGTCTTTGCAACATCTTCATTGAATGCTTTTTCTCTTTTTCATTTTTTTCTCTTATAAGGATACTTCTCATTGAATTTGGGGCCAACCCAGATAATCCAGGAAGATCTAATTTTGACATCCTCAACTTTATATGCAAAAACACTTTTGCCAAATAAGGTCACATTCACCAGTTTCAGGAGTTAGAATATGGATATATTTAGGGGCCACCATTCAACCCACTACAGATATCATTTGTCATAGTATTAAAAAAAAAATTAAGTACCACCAGGCACAGTGGCCTGTAATCCTAGCTGAAAAGAGTCTGACAATGTTTTGAAGTAGGACAATGGCTGGATGTGGTGACTCAATGCCTGTAATCCTAGCACTTGGGAAGCTGAGGCAAGTGGATTACCTGAGCTTACAGGTTCGAGACTAGCCTGAGCCAGGGTAGCACCACGTCTCTAAAAAAAAAAAAAAAATAGTCGGGCATTGTGGCAGGTGCCTGTAGTCCAGCTACTCAGGAGACTAAGGTAAGAAGATCACCTGAGCCCAAGAGTTTGAGGTTTATAATGAGCTAAGATGCCACGGCACTCTGCCAAGGCTGACCAAGTGAGACTGTGTCCAAAAAAAAAAAAAAAAATAGGACAAGAACTTAGCACAGTTATAGCAAGTTGAGATTTTTTAGATGAAAGAAAAAGTTGTTAGGAAAGGACAAAAAGAGAATTCTAGTGCAACAGAACAGGGAATAGAGTTGGGGTTTTTTTGCCTAGAGGAAATGAGCAGGTATGTGGGACTGAGGGCACTGGGAGAAGTTACTATGAGAAAGAAAATTTGTGTAGATTTAGCTTAGTTTTTAAATTTTATAAAATATCTGTACAGGACATAGAGTCTTAAAATTGTGTATTTAACTAAGTTTAAATAAATAATGGCAAAATAAAATGCTTTGAGAATCTGAAATAAAGAATGTCCTTTTTACTTAGAAACTAGCTAACCCCTAGTGAGTTTATAAATTATTGATTTAGCTTTTCTAACTACTACATTACCAACCAAACTTCCTTTCTTTTGAGACAGAGTCTCACTTTGTCACTCTTGGTGGCCCGTAATCCTAGCTGAGCCCAGTTGTTCAAAATCAGCCTTGGGAACATAGCAAGGCCGTGGCATCATAGCTCACAGCAACCTCATACTCTTGGGCTCAAGCAGTCCTCTTGCCTCAGCCTCCCAAGGAGTTGGGGCTATAAGCACCTGCCACAACACCCGGCCGTTTTTAGAGATGAGCCTCTCACTCTGGCTCAGGTTAGTCTTGAATTCCTGAGTGCAGGCGATCCACCAGCCATGGCCTCCCAGAGTGCTGGGATTACAGGCGTGAGCCACCAACCCAGCTCCCAACTAGACTTCTTAAAGAATTAAATGTTCGGTTCAGCGCCTGTGATTCAAGCCGCTAAGGCGCCAGCCACATACACCTGAGCTGTCAGGTTTGAATCCAGCCCAGGCCCGCCAAACAACAATGACAGCTGCAACCAAAAAAATGGCCAGGTGTTGTGGTGAAGGCCTATAGACCCAGCTACGTGGGAGGCGGAGGCAGGAGAATCACTTAAGCCCAAGAGTTTGAGGTTTCTGTGAGCTGTGACACCATGGCACTCTACCCAGGTCAACAGCTTGAGGCTCTATCTCAAAAGAGAAAAAGAGAGAGAATTAAATGTTCAAACTTTTGAGTGATCTTGAATTCTGACCAATCATTCTATTATACTGAACTTTTGTTTTAGTGAGCAGCCATTTCCAAGCTAATTCTGTGCAGTATGTCTATACAGGCAGTCCTCCCGGGTTACAAACTAAACAGGTTCTATAGGTTTGTTCTTAAGTTGAATTTGTATGTAAGTTGGAATGGCACACTTATTTACTTATTATACCTATAATAACCTCTGTTTATAAAAAGGGAGATAAGAAACATTGTATTTTGAGAGAAAGGCACACTTATTTACCTATTATACTTATAATAACCTCTTTTTGTAAGAGAGAGAGATAAATAAAAATTGCATTTTGAGGGGAGATTTTTTGCTTGATGGCTTTTTTTATTATTTTGGAGACAGTGTCTCACTCTGACCCAGGCTGGAATGCAGTGGTAGGAACACAGCTCAAACACTTGGGCTCAAACAATCCTCCTGGCTCAGCCTCCTGAGTAGCTGAGAGTACAGGCACGCACCACCACACCAAGATAATTTTTCTATTTTTTGTAGAGACAGGTTCTTACTATATTGCCCAGGCTGATTTTGAAATGAACAACTGGGTTCAAGCAATTCTCTCCTACCTTAGCCTCCCAAAGTGCTGGTGGGATGGCTGGGTGTGGTGGCTCAGGCCTGTAATCATAGCACTCTGAGAGGCTGAGGCAGGTGGGTTTCCCTCAGCTCATGGGTTTGAGAGCAGCCTCAGTAAGAGCAAGACCCCATCTGTAAAAATAGCTAGATGTTGTGGTGGGCATCTGTAGTCCCAGCTACTAAGGAGGCTAAGGCAAGAGAATTCCTTCATCCCAAGAATTGGAGCTGTGAAGGGACAAAGTGAGACTCTGACTCAAAAAAAAACCAAAGTGCGGGTGTGTCTGCTGTACTGGGGTCTGGAGTGTCCTTCCCACAGCTCTACTGGAGTATTTTCTAGAGAAAGAATTTTAATTGTTTAAAAGTCTTGAGCTATGACATTATTACTAGTTTTTACATGTGATTCAGTATGTGTGAAGAATATTTATTAGAGAAAACTGTGGTTCAAATATATTGATTGCTGAAATTCAAGTGTGATAGGTGGGCAACAATTCTGAAATTGGCAGTACTTCAGTTTTTTAATAATTTCAATTTAAATAACATTCTCTTTATACTAATAAATATGGTTCAGTAAATAAAGAGAATAATGTGATGGTGACACATTTGAAAATGGTGGTAATGCCTGATAAGGGCCGTTAGAAGAATGAAAGGAAGGAATCTGAGCCTTGTCTTCTCAGTTCTCTATTCTCTTATTTGTGCACATAGATGAGGACAGAACTGTATTTCCTCTCATCTCAGAAGAATCGCCCCAGCCTCTTTGGAATGCCATTGATCGTTCCATGTACTGTGCATACCCGGAAGAAAGACCTATATGATGCAGTTTGGATTCAAGTGTCTCGATTAGCCAGCCCACTCCCACCTCAGGAAGCTAGTAACCATGCTCAGGATTGGTGAGTTCAGGGGATCAGCCTATACTTCTGGTTTCTAAACTACAAAAGAATAATTTATGGCAGGCATAGTGGCTCACACCCGTAATCCTAGCATTCTGGGAGGCCAAGGCAGGTGGATAGCTTGAGCTTACGAGTTTGAGACCAGCCTGAGCAAAAAAGTGAGACCCTGTCTCTACTAAAAATAGAAAAACTGAGGCAAGAGGATCGCTTGAACCCAAGAGTTGGAGGTTGTTGTAAACTCTGACGCCACGGTACTCTACCCAGGGCAAAAAAAAAAAAAAAGAATAATGTATGTGAGTTCTGTGTGATTTATAGGACCTATTCCATGTCAGGTTAGTCATTCCTAAAAGAACCATTCAGAGGACTTATCAACTATTTATTTAGTTTAATATTTAGTGTAAGAGATACTATGCAGCTTCCTTTTGTCACCTAAACATTCTAGTGTCTGATAATCCTTCCATTCTCTAATCTCTTACCTAAATCTGTCCTGCTAATGCTTCAGGTAATATCCTAGTATTCTGTTGTTACAAAAATAGAGTATGAATTGACCATAACATTTGTATAATCTGTTTTCTGAAATTCAGAACGAGAGTGCTAGTGCGCATGTCTATACATGAACTTTGAAAAAGTCTCACACCATAACGCATGATTCACTTGGGTTGTTTCCATATTGTGTTAGTCCATTTGCTTTGCTATAAAGGACACTGTAAAGAACTGTTTCTAGTAAGACCTTCAGGGACTTTCCAATCAAGGCAGAAAGTGAAGCGGGAACAGTGGCAAAGGAAGAGCAAGAAAGGGAGAGGTTAATACCAGATTCTTTTAAACAACCAGCTTTTATGTGAACTAATAAAGTGAGAATTCACTCATTATCATGGGGTGGGCACCAGTCCATTCACGAGGGAATCTTTCCCCATGACTTAAAACACCTCCAATACTGGGGCTCACATTTAAACATGTGATTTGTGGAGGCCAAACATTCAAGCCTTATTCTGCCCTGCCCCCACCCCAAGTTACATGTACTCAAACTGCAAAATATAATCATCTCATCCCCCAAATCCCAAAGTCTTAACTCTTTCCATTATTAACACAAATGTTCAAGGTCTCTTCTGAGACTCAAACCAAGTTCTTTCTTTTTTGTTATTGTTATTTTGACTGAAAGACAACAGACAGAGCCAAGTTCCTTCTAGCTATGAGCCTGTAAGATCAAAAATAAGTTGTTTACTTCCAGGATGCAGTAGTAACACAGGCATTGGATAAGCATTCCCATTCTAAAAGAGAAACATTCCCATTCAAAGGCCAGAAGAAAGGGGCAACAGGCCTCATGCAAAAACCCAGCAGGGCTTACATTACATTTTAAAACTCCCAATGTGGTCTCTGTACACCTGAAACCCAGCAGGGTCTACATTACATTTTAAAACTCTCAATGTGGTCTCTATTTACTCCATTGTTCCACATCCTGGGTATATTATGAGAGGGGTGGGCTCCCTAGGGCTTGGTCAGCCCCACCTCCATAGCTTTCCTGGGCACAGCCCACATATATGACTGCTCTCACATGTTGGAATCTGATGCCTGTGGCTTTTCCAGACTCAGGGTACACTCTGTAGGTGGCACCACCACTCTGGGGTCTGGAGAGCAGTGGCCCCATTCCCACAGTTCCACTAGGCAGTGTCCCAGTGGGGACTCCCTGTAGGGGTTCCAACCTCACATTTTCCTCTGTTCTGCCTCAGTAGAGTCTCTCTGCAGGGGTCTACTCCTGCAGCAGGCTTCTGCCTGGGCACCCAGGGTTTTTCATATATCCTCTAAAGCTGCCACGCCTCCCTCCATCACTCTTACATTCTGTGTGCCTACAGACTTAACACCATGGAAGCCAACCTGCCAAGGCTTAATGATTGTGCTCTCTGGCATGGTGGGTGACCCAGATACCTCCCTCCAGGTCCCACCTCTAACACTAGGATTCACAGCTCAACATGAGATTTGGAAGGATCAGACATCCATTGGCATGGTGGCTTGTACCTGTAATCCTAGCACTCTGGGAGGCTGAGGCAGGTAGATCACTTGAGCTTATGGGTTTGAGACCAGTCTAAGCCAGAGTGAGATTCTGTCACTACTACAAATGAAAAACTGTGACAAGAGCCCAAGAGTTTGAAGTTACTGGGAGCTGTGATCCCATGGCACTCTACCAAGGGTGACAAAGAGAGACTCCGTCTCAAAAAAAAAATCATCCAAGCCATATCACACACCTTGTCGTTTTAACATGGAATAATTTTATAAATCTAGGTAAAGATAATAAATATTTTCTGGTTTCTTTCCTTTCCTCCTACCACTGTTCTGTTGAATTAGTGAATGCATTTATTTTTAATAATTATAGGATGGATTGTGATGCCTTATTTATATCTCAGTTAAATTGCAGATCATTTTCTTGCTTTGTGGTCCAAATGAAGGTTCTATAGTAACTGAGGGAAGATTTTCTCTTTGCTTATTTGTTATGTGATTTTTTTTAATGATTAACAGTAGTGCTTAAGGTAAATAAATGTTAAAAGAAAAACTGACAGTAATATGCAATTTAGTTGACGAATGTTGTGTCCAGTAAAAATGACAGTTGGGCAAGAGTAAATTTGAAGTGAAAGTCTAATTTAATTAAAGGGCTTCTAGATGAGGACTTTTTCTAGGATTTGCAAGTGAATTAAATATGGAGTATAAGGGAAAGAGGAGTCTAGGCAGGGTTTTCAGCCTGAACAATTGTTTGTGAATGGTAGTACCGGTTAAGGAAAAGAGGAAAACTGGAGAAGGACAAGTTTTGGCAAGAAAATACAGGAACCAAGTTAAATTTGAGATATCTATAATGTGTTTAAGTGAGAAATTTCACTTGAGTGTTTTTTGCTGGAGATGTAACTATAGATCTCCTCAACATAAAAATAGTTGGTATTTAAAACCCTGAGACCAAGGCCAGGCGCAGTGGCTCACACCTGTAATCCTAGCACACTGGGAAGCCCACACAGATGGATTGCTTGAGCTCAGGAGTTGGAGACCAGCCTGAGCCAGAGTGAGACCCCCATCTCTAAAAATAGCCAGGCATTGTAGTGGGCACCTATAGTCCCAGCTACCTAGGAGGCTGAGGCAAGAGGATCACTTGAGCCCAAGAGTTTGAGGTTCCTGTGAGCTATGATGCCATGGCACTCTATAGAGGGGACAAAGTGAAACTCTGTCTCAAAAAATAAATACATAAATAAATAAAATAAAATAAAACCCTGAGACCAGATGATGTAATTTAGAATTGAAGTACAATCATCATCAACTCTTGACCACTCTTCTTTCATCCATACCTTTACTAACCCTCATTTTATAATATTGTGGTAAGATATATGTAACAGTAAATTTATCATTTTAATCATTTTTAAGTTTAAAATTCAGTGCTGTTAAGTACATTCACAATGGTATACAATCATCTCCAGAACTTTTTCATCTTCCCAAACAGAAGCACTAAGCGGTCGCCCTGCATGTCTCTCCAGACACTGGTTTCTACTCTGTTTTCTGCATCTGTGAATTTTCGTATTGTAGATACTTCATAAAAGTAAATCATACACAACACTTATCTTTTTGTGTCTGGCTTATTCCATTTAGTGTAATGTTTCCCAGGTGCATCCATGTTGTGATATATACTAAAACGTAATTCCTTTTTATGGCTGAATCATACTTCATTATATGTATATACCACATTTTGTTTATCCATTCCTCTGTTGATGGACACTTGGGTTGTTTCTACCTTTTGACTGTTGTGACCCAGTAGCTTCTTTTGATGGAAATCAGAGGCATATTTTCATTTCATTCATATATATTTCAGTGTATATTTTGAAAACATAAGCTGTTCTTATCTTTTTAATGTCTAAAAGACGATTCTATCTTTAACTCACTTCATGCCTTTGTCTGTACCCCTCCACTATAAGAGCTCTCACAAAGGTCACTGAAGACTGCTATTTTACCATATCCAGCAAGCAATTGCTAGTCCTTTTTTAATTCAAGCTTTACCTGCTCACTCTGTCTTTCTCCTTAATGTTACTGGCTGCTCCTTCAATCTCCTTCGTTGCCTTTTCTTTCCTTTTTTAACCTATAAGATTAATGTTGGAATGCATCAGGAATTAAATCCTGGGCATCTTCTCTGTTTAATTCTTACTCCCTAGGTTATATCATCTGGTCTCAGGGTTTTAAATATCAACTATTTGTTGAGGACTTCTATATTTATATCTGCAGCAAAAAACACCCAAGTGAATTTCTCACTTGAATATATACATCTTGAGTTTAACTGGGTTCCTGTCATTTTTTGCCAAAACTTGCTCTTCCGATTTTCCTCAAATGGTGCCATTATTCACAAACAATTGTTCAGACTAAAAACCCTACCTAGACTCCTCTTTCCCTTATACTCCACATCTGATTCACTTGCAAACCCTAGGAAAAACCCTTCTCTAGATGAATGTGGTAAAATACATTGGGGTTCAGCTGTACAGTTCTCTAATTGCTGTCAGTGTTTATGTCAATAAGTTTAAAAATCAGATTAAATGAACAAATCCTATAATTAAGGATCTAAGCAGAAGAATGGTTATTTTGAGGGACAGTAAGGTGGAAAGTGAGGACTGGAGGGTTGTGATTGGAGCTTTCTATTGGGTCAAAGAATTGTTAGAGTAGGAATATTTGAATAGGTGACCCAAAAGCATAGGAGATGGTGGTTGCAAAGTAGGATACTTGGAATTGAGAATTTGGAGGTAGTAAAGTTAGTATTGGTAGTAAAGTTTAAACTATGAGGCTTGGAGAGGTTGTATCCTATGGTGTAGACATCATTCTTGGAAGATAGAAGGCCAGGGTATTGTTGGGTTAATTACATTGATGTTGTTGTCATCAAGAATAATAACAGGTGAAATAGTGGAAGAGGAACAGTGAGCCAGATGCTAAAATCTTTAGTGAATAAAGAAGAGATGTACCTTCCAAAAAGGAATAGTAGATGATGTAATTCTATGCTATGTTGCATATGCTATGAAGAGGCTGGACTTCTTTTAAGAAAAGGAAGACAAGAGAAATCATCTAGAAGTGGCAAAGAGGAGTGAGGAGGAAATTCACATTACTTTCAAGTTGTGGAAGTATTTATAAGAATAAATAGCACTAAAGAGTCTGTACAGGAAGCAAGATTCTCAAGAAAGCCAGGCTTCATTCAGTTAGAGCAAAAAGGTAAAGAGTATCTTCAGAAGAGAGGTATTGCACAGTTCCCAATAAGAGTGTCACTTTATTATTGTGTCCCTTTATCTTGATTTGATTCCTCACTTACTGTTGACCTGATTTGGACACCGTGTCAGACAGTGTAGGCTATTGACAATCATTCACTAGACAAGTTATGCCAAAAGGTAGGAACTCATGCGCCAGACATGATAGTTACTTTTGCCCATACAGTGATACTTTATCATGATTTCATCACCTTCTGCAGCCATGTAATAGTTGCTACCAATTGCCAAATGAGCTGTAAAGGATACTTTTACATCATATTCCTTTCCTTGCTTCTTCCTCTCCCCTGCTTTACTGAATTATAATTGACAAAGAGGAATTGCATGTTTTGATATATATATATAAATTGTTTCATTGTTTCTTGTTAGGGCAAGGATGAGTAGATTCTTTTAAAAGTTGAAGAACTCACAGGGCTATCTTGGCACTGTTGTTGCCAGTTAAGTTACTCCAAGAATACTATATAACTTATGCATTTGAGTAGCTACAGCAGGTAAAGGGGAGTACCTGGGCATGTTCCGCATCAGGGATTCTGATTAAAGAAGACTTCTGAATATACATAGCCTTCTGTGATATGTCAGTGTTCTTATCATGAAAAGACCTAATTATTTTAGTTTAATGTGAATTAAATAGAATTAGGACTGAAGGATAATGAGCACTTGATTTCATGATTAGCTCATTGTGAAAATTTCATGTACCAGATGGACTTTCTTGGAGACATCTGGCAATCTAATATGTCTTACCTTTCTGTAAACAAGAATACAGCAAAGGTGGCTCAGCACCCGTAGCACAGTGGTTATGGCACCAGCCACATACACCAAGGGTTAGGGTTAGGGTTAGGGCCAGCCCAGACCAGCTAAACAACAATGACAACCGCAACAAAAATAGCCGGGCATTGTGGCGCACCCCTGTAGTCCCAGCTACCTTGGAGGCTGAGGCAAGAGAATCACTTGAGCCCAAGAGTTTGAGGTTGCTATGAGCTGTGACGCCATGTTACTGTACTGAGGGCGACATAATGAGACTCCGTCTAAAAAAAAAGAATATAGCAAAGGAGTCCAGATTGTAGTTGGTATGGGGCTGCAAGTAATATATTAGGATAAAACTGCATTTAGCCATCAACATGAGCATACAAGGACTGTTCCGAACATATTCAGCCATTATTATTTTTTTTCTTATTACATGGCTAGATAATTCCTGGACAGCCCTTATATTGTTGTCAATATACCCCTTCTTAGGATTGTTTCAAAGAACAATGAAAAGGAGTTGGATTTCAAATCAGAAATGCTTATTATACTCTTTGGTTTATGTTCTTTTCTGTTTCAGTGATGACAGTATGGGCTATCAGTATCCATTTACTTTACGAGTTGTGCAGAAAGATGGGAACTCCTGTGCTTGGTGCCCATGGTATAGGTAAAGTAACCTGCCAAAAGAAAAATTTCAATAGCATTTCACCTTTAGAAACTATCCCATTTTCATAAAATTGCCAGTTTTGAGAAATAGTAGTAAATAAGAAGCTTAAAATGATAATTGTTCGTTCATCTCTCCTTTGTGAGATCGATAGCTAAGTTTTGCTTTTGAGATTTAACTGGTTTTATAAACTTTACAGTCCACGCAAAATTCACAGCTTATGGTCAACATTTATTATTTTATGCCTTCTGCTCCCTAAATGTAAATTACTTTGGCAATTCTGAGCCAGTAGAACATAGTATGCTTACTAGGTCTTGCTGAAAGTCCGTTTGGGGTTTTTAAAGAGTTATGGAGATTGATTGATCATTGCTGTGACAGAAGAGAAAGTGCCTGACAATCCTGAAGTTCTTTAGAGAACTGTAATAGACTTAGCATACCGAGTCCAACTTAGGCTTTACCACGTCCTCCCACCTCCCCTGTCAACTTTGTAAATTTTTATGGATGTTTATTTAACATGCCATTTTACAAATAAGGTGATAGGTATTGTTATACCAGATGAATTGTCTTCAGAGCATTAAATAACAGAATTCAGAATTTCTTGAGAGCTGTATTATCTCAAATAGTCAATTCCCATATCGTTTATTTGCCATGAAGCTCACATCTCCTGTGTATTAACAAATGGTTTTCCAGTGCTCTGTAAAACCAAAGGCTTGAGAAGTAATAAACACAATAATAATAATTTGCTGAATTATTATTAGTAAATAGTCCTACATTTATCAGAGTCTGAAATTAAAGTCATGACAAATTGTGAAGCCTAAGAAGAAAATAGAAAAACAGGGAATATTTGTGATTAAGAAAATTTAGATTCCTTCATAGTTAATTCTTCTTCTGTGGATCCTTTTTCCTACATTAGATTTTGTAGAGGCTGTAAAATTGATTGTGGGGAAGACAAAGCTTTTATTGGAAATGCCTATATTGCTGTGGATTGGGACCCCACAGCCCTTCACCTTCGCTATCAAACATCACAGGAAAGGGTAAGTCCTTAGGGCCACCATAAGATGGTGGTTTTTGTATGGGGAAATTTCCCTAGTCTGACTGTGTTATACCATTTCTGTTTTAAACAATTCAAATACAACCAGGATAACACTTACTGGCATTCTCTATGGCACTTAATATTGATACGATTGAGTTTTTTCATTTTTCAACTTCTAGAGTGAAGTGTATCAGGGCATTGTCTTAGTCTATTTTCATGTTGCTATTACAGAATACCTGAGGCTGGGTAATTTATAAAGAAAAAAGTCTTTTATTTAGCTCACAGTTCTGCAGGCTAGGAAGTTGAAGGGTATGGCCCTGGTTTCTGGTGAGGGCTTCTGTGCTGCATCATAATATTGTAAATAAGGTCAAAGGAGAAGCAGACACGTGTGAAGAGGGAGGGCCAAGCAAGAGGAGGAGCCTCACTTTAAACAACCCACTCTTGTGGGAATGAGATTATCAGAAGGAAAACTACCATTAGAACAGCACCAAGCTATTTATGAGGGATGCAGTGTTAAAGCCAGGCATGGTGGCTCACTCTTATAATTCTAGCAT
Organism: Loris lydekkerianus; assembly: GCA_963574355.1. Taxonomy (NCBI): domain Eukaryota; kingdom Metazoa; phylum Chordata; class Mammalia; order Primates; family Lorisidae; genus Loris; species Loris lydekkerianus. The sequence continues at coordinate 36,658 of CAUYPK010041729.1, forward strand.
TCTGGGAGGCCAAGGCAGGCAGATCCCTTGAGCTCAGACATTTGAGACCAGGCTGAGCAATAGCGAAATCCCATCTCTAGAAAAGAAACTAGCCAGGCATTACTGCAGGCGCCTGTAGTCCTACCTACTCAGGAGGCTGAGGCAAGAGAATCTCTTGAGTTTGAGGTTGCTGTGAGCTAGGGCAAGGCCACACAGCACTCTAGCCTGGGTAACAGAGTAAGACTGTCTCAAAAAAAAATTTGTTTTTGTTAAATATTATTGAAGCTGCAGCATTTGATAACCACAGTTACTTAGCTCAAATGCAACTTGTGGTTATAGGTGCTCCCTTTCATGGGCATAGTGATCAGGAAAATAGGGAAAGGATGAAATGTTTCAGGATTGGATACACAACCCAGTAGCTCTTCTTCACACTTTGCATTTTTGTGTTGCCATTCTCTGGCCAGAACAATTTTTAAACTTTGAAAATGTTACTTCAGAAAGAATTCTAACTCCATACTTTTAATCAACTACATACTGTGTGCTGGGAGTGACAAAAGCAACAGAATCAAAGGAATTTCCAAAGTCACCTGAGGAATTGTAGTGGCTTTTGCATGTTTATGGCTCTTGATTCTGAGTATTTTCTTTACTATTTCTTGAAGCATTCCCTTTGGATAAGTTAGTAATGGAAATTGACTTTTCTGACTTCTTATACTGTTGAGGAATAGGGAAACTACCAAGTCTTGACCCACTTCCCTATATGGATCCCTAAATATTCTCTTACACACTCTGAGGCCCTGGAAGCTCTTTCTAGCCAAGGGTAAGTATAATTTATGAATACATTCTGTATCAAAGGTCATTGGGCTTTAACTAAAGAAAGCTGAAATGAAGCTGATGTTCTAGATCATGCTCATTGTAACAAGGTAATTCAATAACCTCAGTCATGATTCTTTTGAAGAGAGATAATTTTAGTAATTGATAGAAAGATACCTAAATCTTTGTCAGTACAAAATATGGCAGGATATTATTCTAAAAAGATACTTCTGTCAATGATGATAAATTATTTAGCTCTGTAAATCTCTTCTCCTTTTAACAAGCCCGGTGTTCACTCTTAGAGGACATCCCACTTACAGGAAGATGGACATACGTGACCTGTTAAATTTCACCCTACTTCCACTTTCAGTGATGCACTTAGGATACCATGGTGACAAGGAGCTATTGATGCCCTGTCTTGCCAGGAGTGGAGCCTTATGACTAATCTGGACTCTTCCCACATGTGGTTTCCACTTGTACTTAGGAAATCACGTAGACAAAGAAGATGCCATGGTTCAAAATTGAGATTATTGCCTGTATTCTTTATATTTTTCATTCCAATGATCTCCCTTCTAGGAATTTATCCTAGGGAAATAGGATACTCTGCAAGTACTCTGTAATTTGCAGAAAAATATTCATTATAGCATTGTTTAGAATAGTAAAAAATTAGAAGCAACTCAATATTTGTCTCACATTCTAGGAAAATATGTTATATTCATTGTAAAAAAAAAAAAAAGGGGGCGGGGGTAATTCCAAAAACTGCCCTAACATCATCATACATAGGGAAAAGGGGAACTTGTACCTGAATGTACCTTTATTTATTCATTACAGAATTTTACAGAATATCTACAAAATATTCTCTACATTTGGTCACCGCCTCTTTGTAAAATTTTATAGTCCCAGATACTTGGGAGGCTAAGGCAGGAGGATCACTTAAGCCCAGGAGTTTGAGGTTGCAGTAAGTTATGATGGTGCTACTGTACTCTACTCAGGGCAACAGAGTGAGAGTCTGTCTAAAAAATATATCTGGAATATATATGTGTATAAGGTAATCACTGAAAATGATACTTACCAGGAATTTTTACTGACATTTATAGAAAGATAGTTATGGTATAATGTTATATTTTTTAATAAAGCAAGATATAGGGCAGCACCTGTGGCTCAAAAGGGTTAGGCACTGGTCCCATATGCCGGAGGTGGTGGGTTCAAACCCAGCCCAGGCCAAAAGCTGCAAAAAAAAAAAAAAAAAAAAAGAATGTAAAGCTAGGCACGGTGGCTCACACCTGTAATCCCAGCACTCTGGGAGGCTAAGGCAGGTGGATAGCCTTGAGCACACAAGTTCCAGACCAGCCTAAGCGAGAGCAAAATCTTATCTCTACTAAAAATAGAAAAATTGAGGCAAGAGGATTGCTTGAGCCCAAGATTGGAGGTTGCTGTGAGCTATGACTCAATAGCATTCTACCCAGGGCAACAGCTTAAAATTCTGTCTCAAAAAAAAAAAAAAAAAAAAAGAAGGGTGGCACCTGTGGCTCAAAGGAGTAGGGCGCCGGCCCCATATCCCAGAGGTGGTGGGTTCAAACCCAGCCCAGGCCAAAAACTGCAAAAAAAAAAAAAGTTTCCCTGTCATTTTATATTTTTCTCTGTTTTCTAAAAGTTCTACATGGATATTGTATTTGGTAATCAGAAAAAAACAGAGAGGCAAATGCACTTTTTTGTATTTTTCCCAAATTTGGACCTCATATTCCTCAACAGAAAATTAAACTAGATAATTTCTTGGATTGCTCTCATTTTTAAATAATCCTATAATGTGTAACAGCTATTATTTCATTTCCTGTGTTTTGTATTAAAGATGAGCTTTATTTTTCATTTTTTATTTTGTTTTCACCATACACTGGTTTTATATATCATTTGACAAATTTTCATCACACTGGTTAAAATAGCCTTCTTGGCTTTTTCTTAGTTATTGTGTTAAGACATTTATATTCTACATTTAGTAAGTTTCACGTGTACCCTTGTAAGATACACCATTGATGTGGTCCTATCAATTACCCTCCCTCTGCTCATCCTCCCCCTTCCCCTCTTAAAGATGAGCTTTAAAGCAACCTAGGAAGAAAAAAAAGAAAATAGTGTCTACAAGTAATTAAAACTTTTTGAACAAAAATAGAGGTTCTGAGCATGCATCCCAAGAGGTTGAGGGAATCTTTGTCACTTAGGGAAATTTAATTGACAAGTAGAACTTACTATTAGTCCACAAACATATTTATGTAATCAGCCTTCTTTTCTCCTGTCTCCATTTAGTTCTATAGCCTGTGTTCCACAGTAAAATATAGTCAATAAAGCTAGGCACTGTGGTTCATGTTTGTAATCCTAGCATTTTGGGAGGCTGAGAGGAGGGAGGCTCACTTGAGGCCAAGAGTTCCAAACCAGCCTTAGCAACACAGCAAGACCTCATCTTTACAGAACGTAGAAAAAATTATCCAGGGATAGTGGCATGTGCTTGTAGTCCTAGGTACAGGAGGCTGGAGCAAGAGGATTTCTTGAGTTCAAGGTTGCAGTGATCGTGCTATTGCACTCTAGCCTGGGCAACAGAGCAAGATCCTGTTTAAAAAAAAAAAAATTATATATATAAAATAAAATAGTCTTTATTATCTTATTGTAATTTGTGATTGACTGTATAGCATCCCTGGTAGAGATAATAGAATATTTGACTATAAGAAACACTGCTGTATTTGATACTCTTCTTTTTCTACTCATTCTAACAACCAAGATACATCATGTTTCCTTTGGAAGCTTGTTAGTTTTTCCTTGAGTGACCAGCTCAAGAGATGAGAGTTAGTTAGTGTCTTGGTACTATAGAATGTATGATCAAAAAAGAAGTCAGTGACCCAAGGTCAAACCAGATTTCCTTTTTTAAAAAAAAAAAAAAGAAAAGTAAAGAAAATTCAGGGCCAGGCACAGTGACTCTTGCCTGTAATCCCAGCACTTGGGAGGTGGAGGTGGGTGGATTGTCTGAACTCAGAGGTTCAAGACCAGCCTGAGCTAGATTGAGACCTCATCTCTAAAAGTAGCCGGACATTGTGACAGGTGCCTGTTGTCCCAGCTACTTGGGAGGCTGAGACAAGAGAATCGCTAAAGCCTAAGAGTTTGAGGTTGCTATGAGCTATGATGCCATGGCACTCTACCAAGGGTTACAAAGTGAGACTTCGTCTCAAAAAAAAAGAAAGAAAAAGGAAAAGAAAATTCCTTCAAGTTCACCTTTTCAAATGAGTTCTTTAAACTGGATGGTGGTACAGTGCTAAAACCTTAATTGCATGATCAACATCAACCTTAATAGTTTATAGGGGCATTAAATAGCCTATGACTCAGCCATCTTGTGCTATAGGGAAAAAAAACTCACCAGAAAATCTGTTGTAAACAGAATGTCCTGAGCTCTGCCAATTGGTAATAATCCAGACAGCACAGTGTTCCCATCATGAATTTCACTAAGGAAAACATAGAGTTAATAGCCACAGGCAAAGATATCCAGGAGCAATAAGTGGGGTCGAGGACATATGTATCTGGCCTCTGCTTTGGGACACAAATATCTATTGTGGAAGTCTCATGGCAGCATATAGTCCTGATTGTGTACCTCACCCCCCTTCCCATCATAATAGAGACAAATAGAAGGTTCCAGCTCTGTGGTCTTTGATTGCTTGTCAGGTGGCAGCCAGAAATGGGAATGGGAAAAAGTCTTCCTTTTCTGTTGCATTCTAGATCTTTCCCTCTCCCTATCCTCCCCATCTTTCACCACCCCCCAACACATATCTCTGCATCCTACTCCTCCTTTGCTCTCTCTCCTTTCTCCTCCATGCTCCAAAGCCTAGCATGCTGGTTGACAGGACTCCAAAGATTTGGGTGGATATTTTTCACCAAAAGCAGCCTGCTCTTTCTTTTGTTGCCATTTCAGATATAATAAAAAGGCCCCATGAGGCAGAAGACAGATAATAACACACATGGTATTCTGATAACTGTGTTACCCAGTGTCGATATGCAAATTAGTTGTATCCTGTAGGGTTTAATGCTCTGGTATTGTCTTCTCATGATGAGCTTTTCTGTACCCTTTTATTTCATCCAGCTCTGCATCTGTGTTTCAGTGATATTATTTCCCTTAGCCTGTGTAAATTCTGCAACATACTAATGATGCTTTGTCTTTCTGATTTAAAATAAATGGCATACTCTCAGTATCCCTGGCTTGAGGGCCAGCTCATATGTTAACCATTTTAGGATTCCAAAATTGTGAAATAGTCAATTCCTTGTTCTGGTTTTGTCATGTTGAAGCATATAGAATGTTTTTAAGAATAGCTATAGTCAGGGGGTGGCGCCTGTGGCTCAAGGAGTAGGGTGCTGGCTCCATATTCCAGCGGTGGCAGGTACAAGCCTGGCCCTGGCCAAAACTGCAAAAAAAAAAAAAATAGCTATAGTCATGTAAATAGAAATTTTATAATACTGATGTGATATTTGCAAATAAATGTGTAAATGCTGTATTTGTTCAAAGACTCCAGTTTAAGACTATGTTTTCTTTTTCCTCGTGTAGAATAAGATAATGGTGAGTGACCATGAGGATGATGCCTAGCTATATAACCACTTTAAATGCCCCCCCCCCCCCACAACCCCCATTCCTCCTGTCCCCTCTACCTGCAGGTTGTAGATGAGCATGAGAGTGTGGAACAGAGTCGGCGAGCACAAGCTGAGCCCATCAACCTGGACAGCTGTCTCCGTGCTTTCACCAGTGAGGAGGAGCTGGGGGAAAATGAGATGTACTACTGCTCCAAGTGTAAGACCCACTGCTTGGCCACCAAGAAGCTAGATCTCTGGAGGCTTCCACCCATCCTGGTATGTTACAGCCTTGTCTCTGGGAATGCAAGAATTTATGTTATTTTTGAGAATAAGTTCCTTCCCACAGCCAGCTTTATGTTGAGTGAAGAGATTAATTGCTCTACAAATATTTGGTAGTTACTGTTCCTACAGAGCAAGTAGCCTAGAAGGAGAGAGAAGTCTTGTAGATCAGTAACTGCAATTCAACCTGGTGAATCTGAACTTCAGGAGAGAGTGAAGCACTCGGGGCTCTATAGAGAGAGGAAGTTTTAGATTAGCTCTCAGTAGCTGTAGAAGGCAGCTACGCTGGGAGCCCCAAGTGCCCACTGTACTGTACTCTGTCATGTGCCCAGGGCACACTGGTGAGTTAATGTGTGTGTGCAGGCACACAGGCACACTGGGGCTTGTGTGTTCCTTTAGGTTTGATTTTTTTTTTTTTTAAATCAGATTTTGGCCAGAGCTGGGTTTGAACCCGCCACCTCCGGCATATGGGGCCAGGGCCCTAGCCCTTTGAGCCACAGGCACCACCCTAGGTTTGATTTATTTACGCCCTTAACCATTCATAGATTAGGCGGCTTTCCTGTTAATTGTCAGCAGAGTTTATAGTGGCAAGTCTTCCTATTCATTTAAGATGAATGTAACTAATTGTAAGGTACTAGTATTTTTGAACCAGACATTGTATGTGTTTTCTTATTTGTATCTTTATCCTACTACTCTTGTGAAATTGTAGGTTTTTCTTTCCTTAGACCAGAACAGCTACCCAGGGAATGATGCACAAGAAATTAATAATATTATCTGGAAAACACTATGGATTCTACTACAAAACTTTTAGAAGTGATCAAGGAATATAGCAATGTCTCAGGCTACAAAATCAACACCCATAAATCTGTAGCCTTTATATATACCAACAATAACCAAGCCGAACAAACAGTCAAGGACTCTATTCCTTTCA